>VURO01022201.1:11408-28848 GCA_015108175.1 Pelvicachromis taeniatus
ACACATGTAAAAAAAAAAAAAAAAATACAACAAAAAACAACAACACAAAAAAACAAAAACAAACAAACAAAAGGTTTAAGATAGGTGACAAATGAAAGGAAACAAATATCAACACCTCTGTAAGGAGTTGTGTCCCCACATGCCGCAAGAACATCATCAGCACTTCCCAGCAATGATTTGTTAAGTCTCGGACATGTGATGCGAATGACAATAAAGCTCATTGAAACCTTGAAACCACTAGAAAAGTCTAGCGGATGAGTGCAAAACCATTCATCCAATGATTCCCTTTAATTAATAGTTGATCAGGCAAAAGTTTCATGTCATACAGGGATTTCTGCAGTGGGTCTGAGAGGTCAGTGACGCCCAAAGTTTAGAGTGCAGGTGTTGAGTTGGGTGGCTGGATGGTGACCACAGCATATGACTGACATCATTTTCTGTATGTCTTCCTGGAATAGACGACTCGTATCATGACAGAAATTATACCATAAGATAAGATTGTTTTTCTTAATTTTTGCTGCTGTAACTTTGCACTGTCCACTTTCTGCTGTGACACAACAAATTTCCCAGGTGTGGGACTAATAAAGGTTTATCTCATCTCATCTTATAAATGGATAATTTAGTGACCCATTTATGGTATAATAATTTATAGAGAGTTGAGAATTTAAATATTCCCTTTAATTTGTCACCTGCGAGGGCTTACGTGTAGGTCTTAAAAATGGCTTATTTTTGGCTAATACCATTTTATGAAATGGGAAACAATCACATTTTTGTATTATTCCATTAATGACTTATCTTACCTCCAACTGACAGGTTACATCTTTCTGTAAAACCCACAGAAAATAGGCCTGGAATTCATCAAACTGCTGTTTCATATATTCCGTTTTCATCCCCTCCTCAGCTTTATATCCGACATCATGTAATATTTCCTCTCTCGCTCAAAGTGAAAGCAATTTTGAGGACAAAAGGTCAGGTTTTGACTTCCTTACCACTAGAGGGTGTTAGGCACAAGCAAGGAAAACCCATGTTCTGGTTTTAGCTTTACAAAGTGTGAACGTGTCTTACGTAATCAGCTGGAGAGCACTGCTATGCAAAAATCAGGTCCTCTGTCATACAGAGAAATAAAAATAGAAAACAACACACTGGCATAAACTAATTTCCTCTTTCTCGCCGTTGATCACGCACTTGTGCGTAAATACAAAAGTTGATCTGTGCGTGCGCTGTATCATGGCAAGCTGGTAGCACTGAGATGCTATCAGTCTCTCTATCTGTCAGATGTGAGCATCCTTCCCCAGCGTGTTTGTGCACTTGTGTTTGGCTGCTGTCACTCGAGCCTCTTTGTTCCCCATCCCATGTTATTAGGCAGATGAAAAGATCTGCTCTCTAGAACGGGGCCCGAGGGAGATCTTCTCAATGACTCACTCTAATTAAGAGGCTGGAGGGGACTGCAGGGGGAGACTCGCTGCTGCTGCTGCTGCTGCTGCTGGAGTAATAACCGGCAAGCTGTGACAGTCACTCTGCCTCTCAGTCGCTCCTCAGTTTACATTTGTCTGTCTCTCTTTCTCGCACACACATACACAGAACTCTGGAGGATCGAGGTTGCCTGTCTTGTATGTATACTCTCTGCTGAAGTCTTTAAATAGAACCTTTTCACAGCAGACGTTTTGGCTTACAGCAGGAAAAACACAGATGGAACCAATAACACTGACGACAGCTCTGTTTCCACTGATGTGTCCCAGCAAGCCCCGGCGGGGATCGCAGCTTCTATTAATTAAATAATTACATTTGTGTATGTCTGCATGTCAGATAGCTCTATCTTTGATCTATAATAGATGAAAGAATTAATCTTATTGCTTTGCCCCCAGTGAAGTGACGTCATGACAGATTGATGTGATGATGTCAGAGTCTCTATTGCCCCTTAGAAGACACTGAGAAAGAATTATGGATCCAGTAAGTAAAGATATGAAGTAAAATGCTTCATATCCATAGATCATATCGTATCCAAAAATAAATGTGCTCATTAAGACTCAGCATCCAGATGAACAGTCAACCTTTCGTGATATCCAGACATCTTCAAGCATGGCTACTATTTTTAGATCACGTCGCGCAGGAAACTTTTCCCGCGTCTTCTGTACCAGGAGTCTCAAACCTGCACATCTTTTATTTCAGCCTGAGTGAACTGTCCACTGCTGAGTCTACGGTTGTTAGAGCTTTGCTATATCGCGTCGTCCACAATGATACAAGTGGAACTTTCTAAGTGGAATAAAAATATACTGCAATATCTGAAGTGTGTCTGAGAGCTCAAATGACAATTTAGTACATAAAAGAGAGCTACTTCAACAACTTCAAATGAAACGCAGTGCTCTGCAAAATATGTCAGGAAAATTGTTTCTGCTAAAGATGGAAATAGAGAGAGTGTTTCAGCACATGAGGCAAAAACACTCTGAATGCAAGAAGGGTACAAAGGAGGCGATAGTAGGAACAGCTGATGATGTGTGACCAAGTGAATACAGGGTCGGTATTGCCGATACCAATACTTTCAACCTATAAAGGCAGCTTATATAGGGGAGAGCAGCTTCTCACGATTTATGAGATGAATTATCATCAATTCGAAACACATTTTAACTTTTTATTTTCAACAATAATTAGCTAACACAACAAAAGCTTTCAGCAGCTGAGCAGCCCACTGTTCAGAGCTACAGTCTGAATTTTGCTGGCCACTAGTTTGCGCCACACTATCGCTCTACACTTGTACTGCATCAACGATGTAAGGGTGTGGTTATCATCTCTGCTGGTTGATGGAAAGTTCAGGGAGAGCTAATCTCACCCACCCATGATGACATGACATTTTAACCCATTTTAACCATTTTGCCCGTCATCTTAAGTCACACATGTTCAGCCCTGTTTTGTGCATTAAAAGTGCCGAGTGCTTCTCTGAGAGAAATAAAGTGGCGCTCACTGTCGAGTAATAAAATAAAATAAGAAGCCGTCTTCCATTTGTCGAGCGTGTGGGTGCATGTGTGCGTCTTGTACTGTGGAAAAACACACCTCCATCCTGAGCACTGAGGACATTGAGGGCAAAGAGCATAGCATTGGAGAAGGTGGTGGCCTCCTCCTTGCTGGCGAAGTTGAGGCCATAGACCTGCCTGGCGTCCCTCCATTGGTGGAAGGTTGGCGTGGCCTGGTTGTACTTGAGCCCCTTCACTATAGAGTAGTTGATGACCACCTTTGAGGGATAAAGAAAAGGAGAATGCAGGAAAGGCAGTCATCAGTTAGGAAAACACTTTATTTTTTTTATCTGAAAAATGCTTTACATCCACAGATGGCAGCGCGCCCACAGACATACAACACGGTCATAACTCGCATTGTTGTACCGACAGAGAGTCAGTTGCTAAGTGTTTGGAAGGATTTGTGGATTCTGAATGAGCAAAAAACATTTTAGTGTCTGAGAGCAGCACAGCTTGTAATAACCACTGTGTTTCTCACTTTTATGTCGCTTACATCACAAGCTGTAACTCAGAAGAAACACAGCTGTGAAAAAATGCTGTTGTTTAGATATTTTTTTTCCCACAGCTACCCACTGACATCAACTTAACTCTTTGAGCTCTGGGCCATTCATTTGAGTTTAATTCCCAAATTCACAGTAACATCTGAAAAGACAAAAACATTTATTCGATTCAATTTTATTTTTATAGCGCCAAATCACAACGACAGTTGTGCCATCTTAATGCCATCTGACCTGATCAGCAACACATCTGCACCCAGACAACCAGCACTCGCTGGACAGTTCCTCTTTTCCCTGATCATTCTGAGTAAACTCTAGAGATAATGGTGCAGGAAAGTCCTCGTAAATCAGCTGTTTCTGAAATACGCAAACCAAATCATCTGGCATCAACAACCATGTCATGTTCAAAGTCACTTAAATCACTTTTCTTAATCATTATGATGCACATTGATTCAGTTTGAACTTCAGCAGTCCAAGTCTCAGTGTCTTAATGCAATCAGCTGGCTGGTGTAGGTTCTGTTAGTTAACTTTTGTTTTAAATAAGTTGCTGAATATTTAACTTTTGAAGAGATACTTGATTTCCCTGCAAAAGTCTGACAACCTGTCCAGGGTATACCCCAACCTCTCGTCCTGTGGCAGCGGGGATAGGCTCAGACCCCCCAGACTCCACCACCAAAAAAAAAACAAACAAAAGCCACCCTGCAGGCTATTGAATCACCATTTTCATTTTCTGAATCTTTGTAGGTTTTCTACCACCTTCAGACATCTTTGTAGTTGTCAGTTTTTGATTACTGCTGTTTTTGATAACCCCGCTGTTTACATGTGTTCCACGTCTTATCGCCAAACACGTCTACGGCAGTGTAAAAGAGCCGAGTGCTAATGAGCTGCTGCCTTTGGAGAGGCTGACAGACGGTGAAGTCGCAGCGGAGGCGGGTGAGCTTTAAGATTTTGCGAGGATTGAAGCACGCACACACACAGACTTTGACTGAAGAAATGTTTAAGACTTCATTGGTTCTCCACTGTTCTCGGATTAAACTCTCCTTCAGTATAGTCAAGTCACAATCCAGACTATCTGCAATCCTCCCACAACAACAAGTTTACCTCCAGCATCTGCACTTCTTACCTGCTGGTCCTGCAGTTTGACTCCCACCACTCTGAACGTATTGTTGGCAGTGTTGTGGTAGATGTTGATGCGGCTGAATCCCTGCTGTCCAGGCTTGATGGGCACCCACTTCTTGCTGGTGTCATCGTAGACCATGACAGAGGCCCGCGCCTGGCAGATACTCTGCTCACTGGAGGAGACATTGAAACAAAGAAGAGAGACACATGGTGAGTTGGTCATATGTGGGCAGCAAAGAGTTTATCAGTTCTGTAGTTATTTCCCAAAGCAACTTGTGGTTTCACTACTTTAGCTTATGACTGGACATAGACAAAAAAGCTTAGTTATAGTAAGAAATAACCTGTGAACCAGTAGTGGTCCTTGTTAGAGTTTTGTGCCACCTGCAAGCACTTTATTCATCCACAGTTCACCAAGGGAGCATTTCTCTTCTTAATCGCTCTAGTCTAGATATCAGAAACTAAAAATCAGAGCAAAAACATCTAACGTAACCTGCCATCATCACACATAGATGTTATAAAACAATAACAATGAGTGTTTGATGTCTGCAACATCCTCAATCACATCCTGGCTCCAAAAAACTGGCAATAAATATTATGGATGTACCCATGAAATAATGAAGTTTGTAATAAAGCTGTAATAAATACATTCTTGCCTTTTTTCTAGATATAGTCTTCACATTATGTGATGATTTGTTTATATGTGCAACATAATAAGTTTCCCCAGTAAGAAGCTCAATGATGACACTATAACAAATAATGTGTCCACATCACATGTTTAGGCTTCAGCTCTAACTGCATACGAGCACACTGAAAAATATGTCTGCGTCAAGGATATGAATGAAATCTATTATAGTGGATTTGTCCTGAGGAAATAAATTCAAGTGGCTTAATGTTACATTAGTCACAAGTTTAAAAAAAAAAGATGGAACCACTGGTTTAGACAGCTGCTGAGTCTTTATCGTGTAAAACACTCAGTGGGTCAGGAGGGTCAAAATATTGTCATCGCAAAAAGAAGAAAGTCATTTTCAAGCGATTTGTCGAACTTTCCTTTAACTGTAAAATCGTGTATTTGTCAGAGGATTTAAGTGAGACAATTAGGGCGAAGAAGACAACTCTGTCTTCTAATCCTGTGTTTCACTAATGGTCTAATCCAAATGTAATCAAGCACTCATCCAGCATCTGCCCATGTTCTTAATGAGGCACGACTGTAATATGTCTGTGTGTGTGTGTGTGTGTGTGTGTGTGTGTGTGTGTGTGTGTGTGTGTGTGTGTGTGTGTGTGTGTGTGTGTGTGTGTGTGTGTGTGTGTGTGTGTGTGTGTTAGATTAGGTTTGCCTGCTCTCCTATCTGATCGTGTTTATCACAGCCCCCTAGGTCATCCTTCTTTTCGTCTTTTCCCCACACACACACACACACACACACACACACACACACACACACACACACACACACACACACACACACACACACACACACACACACTGTAAATAGCACTGAGCGTGACGATGCACTGTTTATGATCCTTTCCATGTGTTCTACAGAAAGGGTCACGTGCTCTGGATCTGCACAGTATCAATCAAGGTGCTGGTAAAAGGCGATAAATGGAAAAACACAGGAGAGAAACAGAAACAATTTAGACTTGCAAATGAGATTAACAAGAAGAGTCCCATCTGTGTCTTTGCCTCCCCGCCAAGCTAAAATTAGTGGATCAGGCCTTAAGGCCCTGTGAAAGAGCTGCGTCAGAGAAGAGGAGCAGTGGAGAAAAGAGGGAAAAGTCTTGGCTTTTAGAGTGTGTGAGTGGAGGCAGCATATGGTGCAGATAGGAGTGTATCATACATGATGGTGAGGAAAATACTGACGGGATGTTATATAAAGGAATAGGTTGGCATTTGGCTTATTTGCCCTGTTGATAATAGATGAGACGATAGATTATCTCAGTGCAGAGTTGCATCCTGGAGGTTATAATAACACCTTAGCATAAAGACAGATATGAAACAAATTTTTAAAATTTACATTACATTATGGCTATAGCAAAAACTAGATTCTATTCATCTGTACGTAGGGTTTTCAGTGGGAGAAACGTTTTGTCACTCATCCAAGTGACTTTTTCAGACAATGCTATTGACCAGATCTAATACCACTGGCTGTACCCGGGGGAATCTACACCAAGTCTGTATGGTTTACTGAAGATACATAACCAGGGTGCACCTTTAAGACCGTTTGTCTACATGATCAACTCGGTCGCCTATAACATCTCAAAGTTTCTGTCATGGTCCATCGGGGTGTGGAGGTTCCTACCGGTTTCAACAGCTCCGCCCCGTGGGGAAGTGGCTCCATGTCCCAGCTGTTCTGAGTTCTGCAATCAGCGGCAGAGCTTCTTATTCTCCCGGCAGTCTGGGATCCTTCGCCAGTTCGTTTTGTGATCTATGGCGGTAACAGGCTCCCCGTTATTTATGAGTACTTGATTGAAAGTTGCTTTCTTGTCCCTTGTGTTAATCCCATGTTCTGTGTGTCCAGAGACCCGCTCCAGTCTGGTTGCCCGGAGGTAGCTGCTGTTCCACTCGGTGAAAGCCCCATCTGGATATTCTCCACACCCCTGGACCCCCTCTCCTCAACGCAAAGACCCGCCATACCTCTTCGTAAGAATGCCCCTTATCCCAGCGTTTCCTCCCAGTCAATAATGCTCAGGCTCTTTTCTCTTATCTTGTTTCAGAGTCTCCTCGCCCGGTCCGGCCCCTGCGTTCTTCTTTTCCCCCTGGTCCCTGGTACCCACTTCCCCCGGTGCCCCCTCCCCCAATGAAATAGTGAGTCCATCTCCCTGAGAACTAGTTTTTCGACCATGACAGTTTCTGGCTTCAATCCTCAACCCGTTGGTAGGCAGCTCTGAACACCTCATCCAGAACACCTTGGATTTTGTTGAGAAGATGAGAGATGCCATTATGGAGGCAGATGAAACAATGGTCTCGTATAACTGTGTCGTCATTCGACTTATTTCACATAAAAGGATCAATTTGATCACATTAACTCGGTGAACCAACACATCAAATTCACCAGGGAGGAACAGTGGCAGGTTAGCCTTCTTAGACTGTGAGATTTCCATCAGGAATGGGGGGACATTTAAAAGGTGATCTGTACTGTAGAGTTACGCATACGGATCAGTATTTAAGGTTTGACTCTCATCATCCACTGGAGCATAAACTGGGTGTCACCAGGACGCTACAATACAGAGCAAACCCCATCCCCACAGACACAGTGGCCAGGGAAGCAGCAGAAGATAATTTTAAGAAGGATCCAGAGGAGAAGGACAACTGCTGCCTAAGCAAAAACCTTTAGTGATCCCTATGTGTCAAGAGTATCTACAGGTTCTTGTAGAAAACCGGTTCCCAGTAGCCTAATTCCTTTGAATCATTTGTCTGCCTACTTATCGATCCTGCTTATTGGTTCTTGCACTCTCACTATGATCAGTTGATTTCAGGTATTGTGTAGGAGGAGGAAAATAGTGGTGCAGTCTCCAGCGTGGATATGGACATTACTTTTAGTTTTATTGCACAAAAGCATGCGAGCACAATGTTAAGAGGAGACTGCTCCAGGACACAAACAACTGCATTATGCTGCTAACACAACTTCGGCTCTTTGCAAGCACCTGCACGGACAGCATGCTAACACTAAGCTAGCCACGAACCCAGAGTTGACGTTAAAGCTGAGTAAACGCCGACCCCAGACCACTGCTGTGATAAAGTCAGCTGTCATTTGTGGTGAAGCTGCTGCTGAACTTCAACAAGGAACAAACTGATGAGCAATCAGGTTGCAGCCTCAGTTTCTAACCGTTAATGTTTAACCGTTAATGTAGAAACACCATGAACATCGCTTTGAAGTCTCTTTGTACTGGTTTTCATCTTTGATTTGTGTTGTTGGCTTTGTGTTCATAGCTAAATACTAAGAGAAAGATCACATGTGTCCTCGTTGGGATAGGCATTTGTGTTGGTGTGTGGAGCTGTAGCCTTTAGGTTTATATTGTTAAATGGTAATTATGAGAATTGGTTTCAGATCATTTTACAAAGCAGCATGAAAGTAACGATATTATGGCTATAGCTTTAAATAATGAATGCAATGTATGTGAATGCAAAATTCCTGTTAGCCAAAAAGTTAGTCAAAAGAGTGCTCTAAACACTGTTTCAGACAGTTCTTTGTCTTTTGGCTCTTTTGATGAAGATATTAAGAGATCCCCAATATGGTCATCTCAGGAAAATCAGGAAACCTCTGGCTGGGAGTACAGCAATCCTACCACTTCCTTAAACCTTTCTTTGAAGTGGAGCAGCCAAACAGAGAAGAGGATGGCAAAAAGTGGCTTGCTTCATATATGAGTGTCGTAGGTGGTCTTTGAGGAATTTGTTACCTGTGTTTCCTACATAAAGGTTACCTGGGCAGGGACTAACCTTACCACAGTCTGATGGGCTAAACAGAGAATTTTCCAAATAACCGGTAATAACAGGAGTGGGATGTGTTGATATTTTACTGTCCAGGTTTTTTCTTAACAAATCCAATGAACACAGCCTGCCATTACCTCTTCCTTGCTTCCTTACTGCAGCTTCATGAAGATATCCCCACATGTAAACTACCAGGTGCTGCATCACCTGTCACTGGACTGACAGGCTGCCAGCAGCACACTCTGCACACACGAGGTTCCCTCCATCCAGAGTCTTTTATTCTTTGTTGAGCAGAACAAAGTAGGGAGTCCTCAAATAATGTAAAACAGCAAGTCACCAGTCACTGCCATAACATCTCTCACTTAAACCCTCGGGATAAGGGATGCTCTTTGCGAGATAATGGCATCAAAGAGCAAACACTTTGATCCATTAAAGAGAAAAGTATCTGTGTTCCAGGATAACACTTGAACAACGGAAATAATACCAGCTCCTCTTCTTGTTTACTTCAAAGTGACAGAGCGATGCAGTGGGAAGCGACTAAAAACTTGCAGGACTAGAATCTATTCAAACAAGATGACAAAGACCATTCACATCCTGCCCTGCTGCCTGTGTTTTAAGCTGGAGGCATTAATGACGCTCTCTCAGGTTATATCGTGTTATCCACACCAATGCTGTCTTACGTTTTGATGCGTGCTTGAAATCAGCGCCTGGGCCAGCAGGACAATGACGTGTTTAATTTATTTTGGTTAACTCGTCCGGCTTTTGTTAATTTTTAAAAAGGAGTGCTCGGCTGCCAGCTGAAAATGGCATCAAGGGCCCAGAAGCATGAATAAATGAGGCTCTTGAGCTAAAGGATGCTTGAGCAGAAAAGCGGAAGAGACAGGGAGAAGAGGATGGAGTGGGTGACTTGAAAACAAGTTTTTCCTGACTGACGCACACACACACACACTCGCATGCATTACACCTGCGCATGCGCACAAATTTAGGCGCATCATGAATAAATAAGATACTTCTGAATTTACCTTGACAGCACACACTCATGCACACGCGTGTATTCAAAATGCCATCGTCCTGAGTCTGCATGCTGCCAGCCAGAGCTATGGCAAATTCAAGCTGACAGGGACAGACAGAGCAATCTCAGAGAGCTGCTCGGGAATCTGCTCCTTGTGTCGATTCCACAGAAATGATGCAATCGCAGAGCACAGTCATTGGTGTATGGGGATTATATACAAGTGCAAAGGGCGCTCACTCATTACAGCCCTGCCTCTTCATATAAAGATGATTTTCTTTATCATTATAACCGGAATCTGAAACTGAAGCTGTAAACAGGCCAAGGTCAGAAAGGCTTTCATCCCTCAGTGACTTTGAGTAGCATAACCTTGACAATGACGACTGCACCCAAAGGCGACGGGATGCAACATAAACACTGACAGCGACCGGCTCTGGTGCATTATTGCTGCATCTTTTCTCCCAGATTCCTCTGATGCTGAACTCATATGAGGCATGCAGCAGAAACTCTGAGCCCCGATCTTTAAGGACAGCAGATAAATGATGTAACCCTGGTAGTCTAAATGACTTTAACATAAAATTGCATCACAGAAACTATAAAATTAGCTTTTGCATGTGCTTTTTTGGGATCAAACATATCGCGTTAATAAGTCAGCTTGAGTGTCTAAGGTCAGATTAATGAGTCTGTAATGATAAACATATGAATTATTCATTCACGCTGCTGAACATTTGCACGGGTGAAGACTAATTATGCCCCAGAAACACCCACGTATGCCTCCTGTTCATTTTCTTCTCTTTAAAATCCTCATATACTGAGGACGTGCCCATTACGTGCTTTTCCACTGGGTCAGATAAGGGTTAATAAGATGCTTGTCCAACTAAAAGTCTTTCACTTTGGTGTTTGGCTTTTCTCACCTCACCTCTCTCCCACACAGATTTATCTGTGTCTTGAGGATCAGATCAGCGTGTGAGCGACTGATTGCTGTTCATAAGCTTTTTACGGTGATCCTTCAATTAACTGGCACCTGGCTCCGTCACATTTGTGCACCCTAACCTGCAAAGTCAAAGCATTACGTTCCAAGTGCCAAGCTTCCTGCGTGCTCGGACTAGATTTACTCTTCTGGCGTGACTCGTCTGATCTGACATGAACAGCAGAACTGCAAAGCTGGCAGACGAGAGGAAAAACAGGTATAAAAAAAAAACACATATGCAGAGGAGAGGGAAGTATTTTAGATGCTAAAAATAAATAAATAAAGCTGAGGCATGAAACATAATTAGCACTTTGATCCTCTTTTTTGCTGATGAATTGCCAAACCACAGGGAGGTGGAATTTAAATTTAGCACAATAACTGCTCGTAATGGCATTTTGCATAAGAGCAGAGATTAAATCACTGCTGTGCGAGCTGCTGTTTCTTTCTGAGATGAATAAAATATGCATTTAGGATTTCAACAGACCTTTTTTACCACTGGATTCAATTTTCCATGCTATGAGTCAGCAACCCAAGAAGGGAAACAACATCTTTTACAGCTGTTGATAACAATACAGTGTATCTGCAGTATTACTGTCAGTCCACTCTGTCTTTGACTTTTGTGCCGCTCTGTGTGAACTGCCGTCGACACGTTTAGCTCTGAGCATTTGCAATGTGTCAGTTCAGTAATCTGTGTTGTCAGAAAGTCTTATATATATGTCCCCGTCTCTCTTAGTATAGCAGGCTGGCTGCAGCTCTTACAGTACAACACCCTGCAGACATCACAACATCAAAGCTATTGTGCTGCTCCACTTTCTGGGGCCTTGCTGCTCAAGGCAGCGGTGCGCTAACAACAAAGAAGAATCTGCCTAAAATAGCCATAGCTGTATGCAAATTTGTGTGTGTGCACAGTACAGATTCATATCTAAACCCCTCTATGGCTCTATGAAGACTGCAGAGAGGCTAAAAATTCAAAGTGGCTCAAACTCTGGCCACGGCCCTGCAGACCAAACTTTAAAGTTCCTCTCATATTTGTGCGAAGATGATACAATGACAGGATGACACAATTACTGAGCAAACAGTTAAAGTAATGCTTGATGATTACTCAGAAAGCAATAATTGTGTCACACTTTGGGCAAATTTGAGTTGACAGTGATAAAATCTGACAAAAAGTGAAAACTAATCTTTAAAGTGATGACTCGTTCACACTAGAGTGAAAAATGAAGTAACTAAATCAATGGCTCTGATGCTGCAGCTACCAAATGAGCCCACCTGCACACATCCGTTTTTCTGTCTCATCACTGAGAAGTGTGCATGATCCAGATGTCAATAAATTTGCGTTCACAGTACTTGACTATCTAGCTAGCCCTCGAGATGAAGAGGAAGCATAAACAGTAACTTTTTCTTACAAGTAGCAGTTAAATTCAAATTCGGCCTTTCAAACAGCTAGACAAATGTGACACAACCGTTTTTGTGAAAGCTAAAGGTGCAGTGACTATTTCTCACGGGGAAAAAAATCATAATATGTGATCAGGAAGATGTAAGAAAGAGAGGACAGGAGCGAAAGACGACAGCAACATCCTGCTGTGTTTTAGTTTTTTTTTAAAATCATTATTTACATTTATGAGAAAATTATGCAACAGGGAGTTTTATGATGGAAGTAACTTCCAGAGTAACAGGACCTGCATTGAGATGATGGCTAATGTTGGAGTAAGGTGATGTAGAATGTTTCTGTTTCAGGTCTCTATATAACGTATATATAGAGTAATTCATTACGTTTCAGTTTAATGTGAATTTCTGTGTATGTACTACACACTATATTACTACAGACTGCATGTAACTGCAAACCCAATACAATACCCAATACAACCTCAGACTGACAGCAGACTGACAGTGTCTTATTACTGTTTTATTGATGTATATTGATGCACTGTAACTGTCTTCCAAGCAAGTATTCAAAGGCTACAATATCACAAGTTTATTGCAATAATTTTGTTTGTGCCAAAGTCTCCAAGTACTGCATTCCCTAGTAAGATTAAAGTTGTGCTCACTCATCTTAACAGAATCGAACGCTAACAAATTAGCATTTGTAATACCCCCAATATGTTAAGTTAAGCGCTAAGCTAAGCTAAGCTAAGCTAAGCTAAGCTAAGCTAATGAAGAAGCTAGATTAAAGCTATTCATGATGGTTTTTTTATACAACATGATGAGTAAATGTTTTGCATTTAAAATCTAAATGGCAAATCACTTAAAGGCTGTATTAGTCTTTAGTTTATTATCCCACTTTTAAATAATGTCAACAAATCATAGCTTCATGTGAACTTGAAGAGCTTACAGACAACTGTAATGAGCAAAGCAGTGTTATTGTTAATGAAGCAACATCTGGAATTCAAATTTGCTGTAGGACTCAAATGCGAAGTTTAACGGTGACTTAAGTGATAATTCTAATTTATTTCCTCTCGGTGTAGTTTACGATAATGTGGCTTTTGTGGTTCATGCTAAATTTTGATTGTGAGAAATGAGAAATCGCACACTAACTGGGTGCAACCCAGAACAGCAGTTTCATAAACTGCATTAGAGATCTCAGTGTTGCAATGATTATTGACTGACTTTTAATTATTGGCGTATTCACCCATAAACTTCTAATTTAAACATAGCTTCATAAACAGATTACAGGGAGACAAACAGTGCAGGGAGGGGGGGATCCTACTTAATTATGATATATTGTAATAAAACACAGTATTTCTTCTGCTTCGAACAGACTATACAATCGATAAGACAACAGTATTTTCCAAACTTTGATTCTCATTATATATAAGTAAAATATTTAACTTTATGTGTAAAATCGAATTAGAATATGGCCACTTTCATGCCTCTTTGAAGGCAGTCAAAAGATCCAAAGATATATTACGTTTTTTTAGTGTATATTTATGGTACAAAATAAATTTAATAACACATTTGTCAATTTCTCTTATGCGCATTCAAACTTTCGATGAAGGCACTCTCTTTTTCTTCTGCAGTTAATCCCATCAAAACTGTAAATTCTTTTCACTCCTCTTGCTCACTGAGGATTTTCTGCACTCTTTTCCTTGCCAGTCACCCAGTTTTGATAAAGATAGCCACAGAACACAATCAAACAAACTGGATGGCACTATTGACCCTGAATGGAAATGTGCTGTCTGGGCGGCGGTGACTGTTATTCAGGGATCAAAATGTTCTAAACTGATTTGATGGATTAGCTTGTCCAGTGATGCTGCTGAAGTAGACCCAGAGGTTAATACACGCATAATAAACATCCTGATGACACGCCACCACTGACACTGATTCAGTGCTGTTTTACAGTAAATAGGGCACTCAAAACACTGCACACCTCACACTATTGAGGCAATCTTTATTCAGTACAGTATTAAGGCACATACACATACTGTAATTGACTGTGCTTAGTCATCAGAGAAGATGACTTTGGTATCAAATACCCGTCAACTTGCCAGCCGAAAAAAGGGTTTGTGTGTGTCTGTGTGTTGGATACTTAAAGGCGAGGATTATAGTACATCATGGTGTAGAAATTGTCTCGCACGCACACAATCTCAGGCATTTATAAAGAAAATATTGATTCTCCAATGTGATTTGCTGCTCCTCATATCCAAAAACAACAGTCGTGTTCACGTAACCCCTGTACACACTGCAAAAGCAACCTTGAGAAAAAACAGACAGGCAAGCAGCTCCATTATTTCCAGACTAAGGTTTAAATCCCTCCGACATTCCTGGCTAATATTAGTGTCTGCTGCTCTGGTGACTCATCCCCATTTCTCCCACTGCCTTACTGGTTTTTAAGGAGATTTATTATACTCAATTACTGGATAAATTAAGGTACTAAAATTTTTGTTTTCTTTCTATTTGTGGTTAAGTAGCAGCAAAAGAGGAGAAAGGCATCTTTCAGAAAGTGTCTTTTTGTCTCGCAAGCAGCTGCTTAGCTGGAACAGCCAAATCCCGAGAGTTAGCTGGCAGAACAATCGCCACCACAAATTGTTTGTCTTTTTTTGTCTAACTCCTTTACAAAATGCTCTCTGTTCTCCAGGAGAATGATGCAGAATCCTCTGGCTGCGAAGTGGCCAAAAAATGGTGCACAATGGAAGTTCTTGTAGAGTGCAAACAAGTATGCGTGTGTATTTCTGCACATGTGAGCATCCGCTGCATGAAACATCAAAGCTGCATAAGGCAGAGAGAAGAACAGCTGACAGCTTAAAGATTTATAAGCTCGTCAGGGCAAAGCGAGCCTGAACTAAAGCTCAGCTTTCATAGAAAATAGGATAAACTGTGTTCTACTGCAATCCAACCACTGGGGCCAGTTGGCACGATGAGGGGGCCACTTTAAGTGTTCTGCACCTATCCCAGTGTCTCGGCAAGCACCCGTTTACAGGGCGAATATGCACAGTCAGTAGCCCGAGCAGCTTGTTCTCCGAAAACTTTTTTGTTTATAATCATAAAGGTTTGACATACATTATTCTCAGTGTTTGAAAAAAAATCTGCTAAAGCACTTCAGCAGATTTCTGCAGGAGACATCAACACTCACAGCAACTTTTTAACGGGAGCAAGCCATTTCCTAAAATGCTGAAGTGGGAATGAAGTACCTTTTAAAAAAAAATTGTCATTTAGATTAAAGTTGCAATAACAAAATAATTCAGTTTTCTTTGGCTGTTTTTCTCATTCAAGGAAATTAAGATTAGCTGACTGCTAGCATCGGCTAATACGCCAACTAAAATATAATACAGTGCAAAACTCTCACTGCCTTTTGTTCAGTTCTCTGTCAAAGTGATCTCACTCTGCTTCAATAATTCAGTTCAATTCAATTTTGAATTAAAATCTAATTTGGCATACCTCAGCCTTTTCTACCCATTTCACTTCCATCTATTGACATAATTTCTGATAAAGCTTGAGTGAATCACAAATGGATCTACTGAAGGTCCAGATGCATCTCTCTAGCCCTGTTTTAGGTTTTTGCTGATTTTTTTCCTATTTCTCAAGGTCATAACTTTCAGTTACTGTTCATCAGGTGTAGACACACTTTCTTTAGTCCTCCACTTACAAATTATTCAATATTTAATGTTAAGTGGTTTTGTAAACAAAAACATTCACCTGAAAATGAGTAAAAAAGCAGCTAATGTCCAAAGAAAAACTTTGAAAGAGCTCCAGAAAGCCTGGGGAACTATTTCAACTGTTAAGACCAATTCTCAAAAATGACATAAGTAAGTCTGGCTCCTTGTAAGTAATGTTTGGCAGGTATAAAAAGACAGAAATAAAACAAAAGAAAGCAAAATGAATGGTTATTTATGCCTATTTCCTGACATCATATCAAGTGTCAGGAAATGGTAAAGATGTCTATAATACACGTCCTTCAGCTTCAAGGTATTGGCGAGTTAAATTTTAGTCTGGCTTTTTTTTAGTTTCTAAAAGAATACCTCTCTTGTTTTCTGTAAGGATGTGTGTGCATGTGAGTGTGTCTACCACCCCATGGTATAAATCACTTTATGTTTATCCATGGAAGCGTGCTTTTGTATATATCTGTGAAAAATTGGCTAGAGAGAAGTAAACTGTCAGCCTGGTATGCAGGCCGCTTACATAAGCAGCTCGCTTGCCTGCGTATTTGAGGTTTTGGTGGTGCTGTGGTGGTGGGGGCTGGCCGAAAAGTGAAGCAGTGAGAGTAAAACAGAAGACTCAGAAGAGAGAACGTGGGCCTGAGCAGACAGCAGACTGTCAAACAGCCTGCCGCTCTAATACAAATAGCAATAAAACAAACCAAAGTGCTCAACTTGCAATGGAAAAGACTAAAAATAACCCGGATCCCGGCTGACACGGGTTACAAATTTTATGTGTGAAATTCAGGCTTTGTAAATGTCATGGTTAACAAGAGCAACATCTTATGACTCTTTACAAACAGACTGGCTAATACGCTGGGGTTCATGAAAAAGCTGCTGTATGTGAGTCAGGAATACCTATTATTGTTGGATATGACATGGCATATTAGAACCAAAATAGAACAGCGGATTTTAAAGTTCCTCTCCGAGGAGAGAGAGTTTTAAATTATCCCCCTCTCTCTTTCTGGCCCAATTTCTGCAGGCGAGTGTGAATCGTAGTCTAGCAAACCCTTCACAGACACACACACACGGACATTTCCATTAAGCAGCATTTAAAAAAAATAGTAATGAAAAAGAACATGGCAGTGTGTGTGTGTGTGTGTGTGTGTGTGTGTGTGTGTGTGTGTGTGTGTGTGTGTGTGTGTGTGTGTGTGTGTGTGTGTGTGTGTGTGTGTGCGTGCGTGCGTGCGTGCGCGCGCGTGTGTGTGTGCGCGTGCATGTTTGTGCAAAGGAATAGTACTATTACCAAAATCAAACACTATAAAAACGAAGCCTGAAATAC
>VURO01022203.1:0-20449 GCA_015108175.1 Pelvicachromis taeniatus
CTCCTAGGAAGTGGGTGTCTTCGATGCAAGATCACTTAACGTTCTCGGTTAGGTATAAACTGCACGAAGAGTCATGAAGAGAGAAAAATAACATCCAAAAAGACAGTAAAGAGACTCACTTAGGCAACTGTGGCCATAGTGCACCATGAAATCAGCTCCCAGGGCTCGAGCGGTGAAGTCGTCCACACAGCAGGCGCCGTACGTCACATCCCCCATCACAATTGTATCTGCATCTGTGAACCTGGAATTTAGGCAGAGGCTCTAATCACTATTGTCACAGACCATATATGCCTACTGTTGTTTGTTACCATAGTGAATAATGCACACAGCATCCAAGGCATGGTGTGATTATGAGTGAGCCGAGTAAGAGCAACCCCTATCCACTTGCTGCAGATAGAGCACACTGTATAGCATCTGACAATCCTACCAGTCAATGACTGACTCACAGTACATGAGGGTGACACATTGCTATTCTTTTGCCCCCTATAACCAGCAGCCAACGGCCAAAGTACAGTGCAAGCTGTCTGATAGTTAAAGCCCTGCCAGACGAGGGTTAATGGGTCACCAGTTAGCCTGGCCACAGACAGAACGCTACACAAAGAAGAGAAGCATAAGAGGAGATGTGTGACTGATACAAACAGTGAGATTAGAGTTCGCAGAGGTCTTTAACAATCTATTTCCCAGATTTGCTACACATCTGACTAAGAAATGACAACAGCTAATGTTTGAGACAACACAAACACAAGAGAAGACACTATTCAGACTAGCTGTTTTATGCCACAAGTAGGCTGTGAAATACACAGACCATGTGGGCTTAATGTTCCACTTTGCAGATGTAATAAGGAAAAAAAACAAAAAAAAACATGGCCTTCTTGAGAGGAACACTAACAAATTACACAGGCATCTGTGGACTCAGGTCTGTTAAAAATAATTGCAGATTGTGCTACTGAAAAACAAGCGCCTACTCATATCACTCTTTATGGGCAAATAAAATGCTAAGTAAACCCATAAAGACTAAGTAAAATGAATAAAAGCGGGGAGTAACAGCAAAAAAGAGCTAATGAACAGAAGCTTGAGGCATTGTAAGGGAGGGGAGATAGGTAGACAAGGGGGTGTTTGTAAAAAAGAAGTTGTTGCCAGGTATTTGTGGTTGTATTCTGACAGATTTAGGCTAGACAGAAGAGGTAGAACTGAGATGAGAAGACTGACTTGGGGACAGGAGAGGAAAGTGATAAACAGAAATGGCTGCACACAGAACAACATCTGTAGCAACCGACAGATTCTTAGTAATACGTCTCCTGCTGCCCAATCTTTCAACCAACATCTACTCTGTTTATTCCTCGTTCTGCACCTCGCCAGAGGCTTCACACAAAGTTTCTATTTAGCCGTTCCTCCCTCAATTTCTCTCATGTAATCTCTAGTTTGCACTCTCTCTAGGCCCCTCATCATTGTCCCCTAGATTTCTATGTAGTTTCTCTCCAAATGTCCCTGCCCCCTCTCCTTTAATAGCAGCTCTCAAGTGAAAGCAGTACAGGCCAGCTGAGCCCAGGAAAACATAGACAGAGCAACTCATTTGATAAATAAATATTTGCATTCAAAGGTTTGAATCAATGGCTCTCCCTTTCTTTCTCTTGGTTTTCATTTTGTGTGCATGCATCTTTTTTGTGTGCCGTTGAATATGCAGCCAATAGCAGGAGGGCAATTAAGGATTGCTAAAAATCATACAATAACAGGGATCATTTAAGGTTGCTGCACAAGAGTTCTCACTCACTGAAATGATTATTTTTCATAAACGTGCAATAACCTTTCAGCTAAAAATACTGTCCACCAGAAAGAAGAAGAAGAAAAAAAAAAGAGAGATTTCCCCTGCAATTCACAGACCACGCAAAACCATCTACAATGCAAAACACAGCACTACAGAAGATTATTGTATCTAATCAGCCATCTATCAGCCAGAAATATCATTACTACACTGGCAGTGCAAGCTGCATCTAGTTATTTTCAGGGTAAGTACATTGAAATTTTATGGTAATAAATGCTAAGATTCTGTTTAAGAGGCTGATATGAGACGTGTAATGCTACTGGGACACGGACAGAGTAATTACTGGGCAACATATCGTCCCATATCCCAATGGGAGAGCGGAATGGAGTGAAGACGCATGATAAGAAAAAACAGAGAGAGGACAACAACCTGAAATGTGTATCAGTGTAAATCGCAACCACATTATCTCAACACAGGACACTACTACTGTGCAGACATAAAGCCAAAATGTCCTTCGATCCATGCCTATTTAGATTTTTTCACTTTCATGTCCTTAACTATCACTACTCTTTTCTATTGCTTTGCGTACTTGTGTCTTGCGCAGTTCCGATTTCTCTCTGCATATCAGCACTGGTTTTGCCTCATCTCGTGCTACTCAGTTCAGCCATTCCAACTGAAATGTCATTAAGATCTAATTAAGATGTCAGAGGAGCTTGTGAACTCCATAACAGCCCTTGTTAATTAGCTCTTTAGCATACAGCTCAATATGTGTGAGAAATTGCCAACTGATTTGAATCTCCGTTACAAAAAGCACTGCGCTGGTGTGTGCTACAAAAACAAGCTCGAGTCTACAGCAAAACTGGAAATAAGTGTATCCAAGTACGCGTACATGCACACGCGCACACATGGTGTAGATTTATTGCCAGCTGATTGTATCACTATTTATCAACAGTTTAAACAACGGATGTGTTTTTACATAAATAGCCTCTTGTCCTAATGCGGTCGGGTAAGCATAAAAGTAAATGGATCGTTCTGTTCCGTCCTCTGATGCCAATTTCCTTTTCCTGACTTTGACAGGCATTTCTTCTGATGTCACAATAAAGCAGAGAACTTGTTGGTACCAGTGCATTACGCCTCAAAGACGGTGCAGCAGACAAAGAGAATGCAAAACTTCTCCTGTCTCTGAACAATTCTGTCGTGCCACACAAAGCCACTCTGTCACAGATGACACTTTTCTGCTCATGAAAATTACCAGACTAAATTAAACTAACAGGTTTCCACCATCTGTCTAAACAACATATGATTTAAGGTTCTGAGTATTTTGTGATGCGTTAAGTTGCAGATATATTTTTTTTGACAGTTTTACTATTGGGCCCATTAGCAAGAGAAAAAAAAAACGACAGTTTAAAAAAATTATATATAGACAACTTTCCATTCTAAAACTGCATTGTACTGCAGCTAACATGTCAATGACATATTTAAACTCTGAGCTAGCTGAAAACTATGATTACTTTATACATGTTATTGTACTAATACAGCTTGCTGTGGCAGTGTGTGGTAATTTCTATTGGTGTATTACTGTGTGTGTACATAAGTATTGGTAAATAAGTATTGAACCCGTCACCAATTTTATAAGTAAATATATTTCTAAAAAGTGCTATCGACATGAAATTCTCACCAGGTGTCGGTAACAAACCATTCAGTCCACACATTCAGTTATGTGTAATAATAAGAAATGGCAAAAGGGAAAAAAACGATTGAACACGCGAATAAAGGGAGGTTTAAAAAGGCATGGGAAGTCACAGCAACAGCTGAAATCTATCAGTAATTAAAAAGCAATCTTGCCACTTAGTGCAAATTAATATCAGCTGGGTCAGTCCCAACTGATGGCCTAAAAGAGGTTCAACATTACCAAGGTATCAGACAAGAAACATCTTATTGTGGGTAAAATCAATGAGCTCTCTCCAGACCTTTGCGACCTCATTGTTGAAAAACATACTGATGGCATTGGTTATAGAAGAATTTCGGACATACAGTTCCAGTGATCACTGTTAGGGCCATAATCTGGAAGTGGAAAGAACCTAATTTCCCCATAAATCACGCCCGTCCAGGTCAGTCCCCGCAAGATTTCAGACAGAGGAGTGAAAAGAATTATCACAAGATTTGCCCAAATCACACTTGTTAATCTTTGGCACACTTTGGGGCCCCTTAGTACCAATTTAGAATCCTTTAAAAGCAAAAGCAAACCTGAATATTGCTTACAACTATAACCATATATATCCATATCTATAACCCATTTTCTCATGTCTGCTTTCAACAGAATAACACATCATACCACAAAATGGGAGAAATGGATGGATAGTTTCTTTATGAATGGAGAGTAACTGTGCCATCTTGTTCAATATGTACTACAATCTTTGAGGAAAATTTCTACCTTATTGAATCTATGCCAAAAAGAACTAAGGCAATTCAGAAGTGAAAACAGGGTCTAACACACTAACAGCAATGTGTACCTAATAAATCGCCAGCTACCATCATCATTCCTTTTTTCTTTTGAGAAACCAGTAAATTTACAGGTAAAATATACAAAAATACTTGAAATTTGACCCAGTGGTAACAGAATAAAACTGCTTATCAGCCAAACCCACATTTCCCAACTGGCCAAGCCCATTTCACCAGAATAACATGTATTTCATGAATTACTCAGCAAGTGTGGGAACTGTCAACAAGCCTGTCAGATTATTCTTATTTTTTTTAAAAGGGTGATAATGTCCATTGTGTGTGTATGTGGGTGGGGTGCGGTAGAGTGGAGTGGGCTGAGGGTGGTTAACCGCTGAATTTTTCACAGTCATCCATGATCATCAGGTGGGCTAATCCAATTTACAAATTTGCATGCCTCCTTATTTCCCTACTGATGCAAATGAATTTGTTCAGCAGTAGCTTTACAAGGTGAGAGCAAAATGAGTAAAAACATAATGAAAGTTTGCCCAAAATTGCAAGGTATCAAACGTTACATCCTTTGTGACCAAACATCAGTAAACAACACAGTTTTTATGCTTCATTAAGGTTTCTTTGCATAGTACCTATTAAATACGGCTCATTGATTTAATTTAAATTGTGTTATGACAGTGAATACCAGCAGCCAATCACATGTTATTTTGGTAGGAAAGCTTAATAGTTAGCAGGGTCCTTCCACAAAATAGAGTTATATGTTTAATCTTCAGCCAAAGCCCTTGCCATAATAGGTGTGCATTCTCTCCTGGTGGGTGTGTGGGTTTCCTCCAGGGTCGCTGATTTTTTTTTTTTACTCCAGAGAAATGCAAATAGATTTTGACTCCAAATTGCCCAGCAGAACTGTGAATATGTTGACCCTGATGTATTGGATATCTGTCCAGCCTTGTCTCACTTCCTTTCACTCAGTGCATGCTGTGGTGGACTCAATGGGAACCTCTAGACTGTGGTTTTCAGAAAAGTATTACTATATGTTCTTATGTCAAGGTGACCAATATATGAGTCTTGTGGTTTTCTATATTGAGATGCGTTGCAAACTGTACCATTTTCAGAAAAGCACTATAGAGGAATATCTTGGAGAATAATATCTTCGCCACACTGAAACTCATCAGCAGCGGCTGGCAACTTTCTGTGGCATGCACGTACTGAGCATTAACAGTACAACAAATACTTCATTGTTATTGGAAATAAACAGTGAGGCGCTTACTGATGCAGATGGATATTAAACATGTAAGATTAACTGATTAATCTTAAAGGAATATAAAGGGCAGGTGAGGTTTAAATGGCTGTGCTTTTCATTTTGCATCAATATGGTAATCCTAATTTATAACTTTATAAACTGAAACATATTCATTTTCAAGAATTGATTTCCATTATCTCTAAAGGATAGCAGTGGCTATTTCTCAGCACAGTACAACTATGCATGCATATTTAAGTATTAATAGTACAGTATAATAACTTATCAACCAATACCAATAAGTGCCTAATTGATCAAAACACCCAACTGCTTCTTTGTTGTGTTTTCTTATACAAACATATTGTAACGCCTACAGCAACAAAAAAAGCTGTTGCAGCAAAAGCTGAAGAGAAAAATGCTTTTTCGGCTTATCACTATGAATTATAATGTGCATCCAGCTGAACTTTTGTCCTTACATTGGTTATTATTCCAATAGAGCACTTGTGGTTCCTAGAATAGAACAGAAGGAAGGGCCCTCAGCTATCAGGCTGCTCCTCCTATGGAACCAGGTCCCAGTTTGGATTCAGGAGACGGACACACTCTCTTGTTTTTAAGATGGGGAATTAAAAACTTTCCATTTAATGATGTTTATACTTACACCTGGGATCAGGTGACCCTGAGCCATTCCTTAGTTATTCTGGCATATGCTCAAGTTACATGGGGTAACTTCCCAAGATGCACTTAGTCATTCCTTCCACTCCTGATGCATTTACATGTCATTACATTTTCCCCACAGTTTGCATTTTATCCTTGTATTTATTTATCTATTGTCCTTGTCTTCTCTTTCCCTCGCACCTCAACCAATCACTTTAGATCACTGCCCCTCCCCGATCTTGGTTATTCTGGAAGTTTCTCCTAGTTAAAAGGGAGTTCGTTTTTTTCACTATCATCAAATGCTTGCTCACAGTGAACTCTCTAATTGTTGGATTTTTTTCTCCCAGATTATTGGGTACTTCTCTTGCAATGCGAAGCACCCTGAGACTACTGGCATTGTACTAGGAAAGTTGAAATGAATTGAATTTTACAACAGGTTTTTTTTTTTTTTTCCAGGTCCACCTTATGGGTTAGAAGCATGGTATGAAGACAGTCTGCACCAGCACAAAACCCTGCCTGTCTGTATTTACTAAAGTGGCTGAGTGTCAATTTGCAACTGATGTGTGGACATAGGATTTTTCCAGCTGGCCTTGGCATACATATCTGTAAACATTTCCCTTTCAATGCACACAATATGGTGAAAATATAATCAAAATCAATTATACAAAAATAATTTACTAATGTCTGCACCAGACAACT
This sequence comes from Pelvicachromis taeniatus, assembly GCA_015108175.1. NCBI lineage: Eukaryota > Metazoa > Chordata > Actinopteri > Cichliformes > Cichlidae > Pelvicachromis > Pelvicachromis taeniatus. The sequence goes on from VURO01022203.1 coordinate 6,804, forward strand.
TGACACAAATTATGCATAATGATGAGGGGGGGGTGACAACTTCCACTACAGGTGTAATTAATGTTATCAGAATCAGCAGATAAATGAATGGGTGGATGGCTCAAAGCTGTGAAGTCCTGACCCCCAAAATAGCCAAAGCTCCTATATTTATGGTTTTCTACAATACTAGCATTTTGATGAAACAGAGCAGAACTTAAAAACAGAGGGAAGTGGGTAATACCAATACAAAATCCATACATGTTTTTAACTTAATGTAATGGGCACCTCAGACATTTAAGTTACATTTTTCAGTGAGAGATGAGCTTGTAGTGTTTTAATGTTTCAGTCAAACAAACTGAAGGAAAGGAAACATATGCTTAAAATCAGCACTTAAACTCTATTATTTCTGATAGTAGATTAACGTTCTCCCTCATTATATCTCCTTGTTGTCGCCCTGCTAATTTGAACTGCTTTTGTTTGAATGTGTCATGGCTGAAATCAATTGGCTGTGTCTTTGTTTGTAAATCAGCACATTGTTAGTAGACCACCCACAGATCTTTCTTCTCCCATCACCCCAATTCTGCAAATGTATCCTAAAGCTAATGTGGCCTCGTTAGTAAATCTGGCCCATGATCTATGCAAGGTGTGCAGAGACACTCAGATTATACCTTCATCTGCGATTTTTCATATAAACAGAAGGGTCACAAGGCTATTCTGAATTAGTTGGCTCTACTAATAATAAAAGAAATGCCTCAATAAATTGTATTTGAACTATATTGTTGGTTAAAAATGAATGCAATGAGTGGCTGCATTTTATTAAATTTTATGCAAGACACTCTTGCACATAATAATAAATCCTTCGTAAATGGTTCAAGGGCTACCTGCCAGAGTTATTATAGCTTTCCAGGGTGGATTTTGTTATTTCAGCTTTTCTGAATTTGTCAGATTGTGGACTTCATCATTTATGGTAAATAATATAACTAAAACATTCAAAGATTGTGGTGAAATCTAGAAAGACAAGAGAAAGATCAATTGTTTGACTATCAAGAATTTGAAATTGCACATAAATATTCTTCATAATCCCCTCAAAAGAGCTCATAGCCTGAATCAAGCAAGATTTGGAAATATTTAAGAACAGTTAATCCAACATTTTAAAGTATTAATCACAAAGATTTAACACAAGCTTTAAACTATTTCAAGCTTTATGTTGAGAAAGTATAATCCATAGAACTACCTGCCTTTGTGTTAACATATCTGAAAAATACAGCAGAATAAATCATTATGTAGCATGAGGAAAATAAAAGAGCTGGGGGTATTAAAAAGGGCAAAGTGGCATTTTTTCTGTTCTCCACACATCTGTGCTTTTCAAGTAAATGCATCAAAGAGGTCGGCGTAGCATATCATGCATTAATTGACTAAGGTTTGGCTAAACCATAAACACAAAACTTACTCCAGACAGGATAGTCTGTATCGTTATAGTCTACCCTTAGGAACACAACAGTGCAGCTGCAGAAAACAACACAGTAAGTGTCCATAGGGCTGTCCTTATGACTGTGTTGCCAGCGACGTTTTAGCATCTGAAATCTAATAATAGCAAAGGTAGCAGAATGGCCTCATAGGAAACAAAGTGACAAGCAGGTCGGCAAGGTGGGTACAGGTGCAGCAACACTGCTCTTACACAGCTGCCACTGTAGGCAGACAGCACAAATGAGCATATGTGGTACGTTTGCATCCCAAGACAAAACACACACAAGCTAACGTGTGTATTAGAACACAAGCTCGCCTTTCCTATACACAAAAAAAAACACGTGGATTATTTCCCATGTCTGGAAAAAGTTCATCTTTTAATTACATTACATTTCAGATATCAGCCCCCATTAGCCCACTATTACTGTGTAAGTACGCTTTGGCGGGGGGAAAAGCAGACTGGCCCAGGAAAAGCAGCTTCTCCCCGAAGGCAGCAGGGAGTCTAAGCAGAGATGAACCTCCATTATTTCTTAGTTCATTTTAGGCAAATCATGACAAATGCATGTGTTGAAAAGCCAAATGAGAGAACAGGAGTTCTCGCTACAGAGCACCAAGAGAGCGCAGGTCAGAAAAGATAAAAATGAGGATAGTGACAAAGAGGAGATGACAGTCTATGTAAGACAGATGAGCTGTTTGCTGCTGGGCTTGTAATATTAGCAAATCTGATATCTATAATCTGCTTTCTGCACATATAACATAGAAAATATCCTAACAAACTGCTCCCTTCCAAAATAAATTTGGCATGGGGCTCTGAGCAGGAGGATTAAATGATTTCCACTCCTTTTGCTTGCAGTTGATGCCTCTCCGCTTCCATATTTCACTTCATTTCACTGTCATATTGACACAGGAATCCTGGGCTGCCTGTCTTCCACAGAAAAAAAGAGGAGAGAAAACCCCCCAGTAAAATATGACAGTTTAACCAGAGTCATTGAACATCTGCCAGGAATGAGTAAATAGAGAGAAGGGCGACACAGCGAATATGGGATGATGCTTAGACAGATGTTTTCAGTAATGCTATTAGATAATCCTTTAACTCCCTGAAAAAAACAACATCATTACCACTATTTCTGTGAGTGTATCTCATCTATTTGTCATGGCATTTATTCAAAAGCCTGAGCCATGGGTCATTATGGAAAAGCCTATAGCTTTATCAAGATAGAGCCCCAGTCTATATAGCATAGCATTGCACAATTAAAGAGCTGCAATCCAATTTACTAAAAAGACAAATAAAGAAAAAAAATGGCAACAGCTATTATAAGTGACTGCTGTTGGGCTGGTATTGCATAAGGAGTTACAAAAAAAAAAACTCAGGGCCAGGCCTACAACCAGGAATGCATCTAATCTCTAGGGATCTCTAAAGAAATAATACAGACAACTAAATTGAGTTTGATACAACATTTATCAGATCTGCAGGGCATAAAGACAGGAATCAGTGTAAGTACTAAGGAGGACAGATAACAGGGGTATTAAATTCCACTGCACTATCACAGAAACACCAAAGCTTCCTTGAAGACACCGATTACTGTCTGGAACTATGCATTCATCTCTTCTTCTACCTAATGCAATTAATCCCAACAAAGGCATTCATGGTAAGCCCACATGTAAAAACACGTTTAGGGACTAAATGTTTTTACATGGTTTTTCTAATGAACTATTTCTGAAAAACATGTAAAAAGATGTTATGATGTTACAATTCTAAGAAAAAAATAGAAGTCCCAAATATACCAAAACTGGATTCTTAAATATACATAGTTTTTGAAGAAGAAATCATAGTTGATTTTGGTAACAAAGTCCGCTTGATCGGTGCCAAAAATAAGTCAGAGAGAAAATAACAAAGTAGTTACGTAACACAGGAAATTAAAAAGTGGAATATTTTTCCACAGAGACATTAAAAAATTAGCCTGAGTCACAAGACTTAAAACAAGACTCAAAATGACAGCTCTCCCTACAGACAGGTCAACAGCACACCTCCTCCCCTGAGCAAAAAGCAGAGCCTGCTGTGAACACGTCTATCCTGTGTACGACAACACAAGGATGTTCACTCAACACCTTCGCTAATCTAATGCAAAAGTGAATACCGTATATCTTCCAATTGTAGCCCAGGCATTTATTCAAAGAATTATCTGGCCGGCCCGGCGTTTAAAGACCGGCGGTTATTGGAGACCGGCTCTTATTCCCTTCTCGGAATTGTCACAGAAGTGAGAGGGAAAGAGGACCCAGGTGCGGTTTTTTTGACTGAAGTGAAAAGACAGTGCGTTTACTTACAGTGCTCCAAAACGTATTCCAACAGTTCACAAATAATGCTGTTCCTAATTGTGCTCCTCCTTTGCTCCCGAGTGTCTCCTTGTGTGTGGTAGCCCAGTGCACGAGTGGTGCTCCCCGAAACTTCTCCCCGTCCGATTCTCCTCAAGAGGAAGCAAAAGTTAGAACTGGAACTGTCAGCTAGCGAACTTGCTGTGTAATAATCCCACTTCCATGGTTGCTGCATCCAGCTTAAATGCCGCTGGTCGTAGATGACGGCTGATTGGAAACAGTTGGCCGAGTGATGAGACAGGGAGGACCAAAGAGAGGGCTTTTTTTTGTTTTTTTTGTTTTTTTGAGCAACGTTTGAGCGACGTTCCAGCCACACTCCATACCAGTTGGTGGCGGTAATGAACCATTCAGTTTTTTGCCAACCGCCAATAAAATTTAAAAAGGACAAGAAGAAGACAGCGCAGAGGGAATCCCAGGTCGAAGGTCGCCGGCTACTATTGGAGACCGGCGTCTATTTGCGCAACATGTTTTCAAACCTGGCGCTTATTAGAAACCGGCGTTTAAAAGAGACTGGCGTTTATTGGAAGATATACGGTAAATCACATTATGAGCAAATAAACTAGAAACATCATAAAACCTATGCTGAACAACTTATTGTGACATGAGTAACATTTGAGGTAATTTCCATAAGGTTTTCTAGTGCAAGAACAAAACTTCAAGTGTAAATGTCGTTTCATTCATTGCATGGTGAACAGGAAGCTCAGCTGGGTAAGAAATGACTTAGTCTTCTCTGGTGGAGAAGATTTTGTTTAGTTGTGTTCTCACCTAACCAATAACAGGATAATATGAAACATTTAATGAATACAAATTTTCCCTTGGTAGAAAGTGCAAAAATGATGTTCAGGTGATGTTGGATGTGGATTCAGCTAACATCTCCAAAATCAGCACTATCATTTTGGAATAATTTTGTAAATGAAGACTAAGCATAAAAAAAAAGAAAAAAGATGGACAGCTGATGGTGAGTCACCGTCAACATCTTTGGTCAGTTAACACTTAATCTTACTTTTAAATGACAAACCCTTATATTTGACAAGAGAAACTCTTCCATCTCTTCTATTTCTTAACAGAGCTGTTACTGTGAAACCATATAGCACCATATGGTTGCCAATAGACTGGATCTCTGGGGCTCTGCTGCCTGATCAAACCTACTCTAACCTAATAACAATTATGAGAACCTTTTTTTGTGGAGATTCAGGTTGTCACATCTATCTAATTTCTCATTCATTTATCCGTAAGACATCATGCCATCTTAATCTCCATCTGTCACTTCACTCCCTTAAGTCATTTCACAGTCTTTCACCTCTCTCTTCATTTTCTCAGGCTTTTTTAACTCCTTTCCTCTCTTCCTATACTCAGTGTTAGAATTTTTCCAAGGTGCTTTCGCCAAATCTTTGTTTAACATAGGTGAATTCCACAGTAGCTGTTTCTCCCCACTAAGCTACATTGTCTTCTTCGCTGTTCCATGTTGTTTATGTTTAAGTGATTTGATTTGGGTGCATGTTGAAAGGAGCCAGTTGAGACAATTCAGATGTCTCTTGGGCAACTTCTTTTAGAGGTTTTCCAGCCATGCCAAACTTGGGAGAAAGCCCAGAGTATATCCCAGAACCCACTGGAGAGATTATGTCCACAGATATCTCAATTGAACTGAGAGGGCCTCGGGATTCCCCAGGAGGAACTGGAAAGCCTGGCTGGGAAGAAGGATGTCTAAAATATCCAGGTTAGCCTAGTGCCATCACAACCTCACATTAGATACACGGGTGGATAAATGGAATACATGTAAAAAAAAAATTTTATAGGAAAATAGGAACCAAAATTGAACTAAATTGTAAAAATTATGCAAGAAAAAAAATTAAAGTTTTGAAAAAACTACTTTTCTATAGCAGATACAAAAATATGCAGGACATCTTGTGTCCACCTGACTAGTCTATGCTCATTTAATGGGGATTTGAAATACTAAATTGATCCCACAAAACTTTAAAATATGCCTTTATACATTTTCTTAATTCTTCCCAGTTTGCAGATTATGCAACCCCACTGTGTGCCCTTCAACTGCCACAGTAATACCACAAAAAGGACATTTTAAAAGCATGTGTAATATTCTTCTGATACATTCTTTCCAGGGTGTGCATAATATTACACGGCTCTTTGTGAGTACAATTACATGGCACTGCCTGAGACTGCGCCATATGGAATGAGAATGATTATGGCCAGTCTGAGTGGTTATGTTGGGGAAAAGAACAGAGGGGGGGGAAGCGGGAATGTAACCTTCAGCAATAGGCATTGCTTATCTCTTCTACAAACTGGGAAATGTGCTAATATAATTACTTTATAAATATAAAGTAACCATGCTAAGATAATACCAGTGGTCTCATCACTGTCCTCACTCAAGTGTCCATTACTATCTTCACATTTCATTCAGCAGTCAAAGGCTAGATATTAAGAATAAACACTCCTGCATCCATCTAGCTTATCAAGTCTTGTCTAAAGTCCAAAATGGCCACTTCTTTTCTTGCTCTATCTGTAGATGGAATCAATTGTACTTTCATGACAGCTAAGGCAATTTCCAAGGTGCTATCTTCGAAGATCTCATATTACACAGTGTAAGTGTCAGCACCTATCAGGATTTCCACTCTAGGACATGATGCCCCCTACACCCCACCAAAACCAGATGAGATGCGATTACGCTTAGAAAAGACAGAACCAGTAGTTTTTTCAGGCTTTCGTGTGTGTGTGTCTTTGCCACTAAGGATCACATGGACATCAGTGTGGGTCTTCCCTCCATATGCAACGTTACTTGGGATAAGTAATGTTGCAGCTTGCTTTTTTCAAATACGACATAAAATATTCAAACCAAATGTTTGTTTTCACATACAGAAGTAAGAACTGGGCAGGTGGTTTAGATTTTGCTGCCAGGATTATACCTCCACGTCTTTCTTTGCAGAGATGTTACACAAGTACAGAAAGGTGGTGAACACTGAGATATTGTTAAAGCATACGTTTCGGGTAGGAAAGGTATGAATGGCAAGAGAGCTAATTAGATAGCACATGTCTTTATGAGAATCTCCTGTATGAATATCTTATAAAGCTGAACAGCAGGTAGAAGCTTGAATCACACAGAAGCACAACCAGGGTGTGTGTGTATGCACACAACCAGACAAATATGCAGATAAAAAAATAAATAAAAAAGAATTCTGGCACATATACACATTCACTCACTCATCTATGCCCAGATCTGATGTTACAGCTCAGCTGTGCTGTGGGAGCTGTGAAGACTGTGACGATGTGAGGGCAAAAAGGCGTTGGAGGCTCCTACCAGGCTCCTTCCTAATGGTGGATTTGACATTTACCCTGGGAGGCTGTGGGCTGTGGCTGCTGCTCCCACAGAAATGATTCAACCTGTTGTGCAGCATGTAGAGCAATCTATTCTGATGGATGAAGACAGCTATGGTGAAGGACCTAGAGATGTCTCGGGGCTCTGTGTGCCTACTGTACCTTGATTTACCAACAGACCACATCTGTCACAACTCTTACTCGAGCCATCTAACACCTATGTTGTCAGTTATCTACGTTAGTACATGATGGAGAAAGACAGAAAACAGTCGAATCACGAGGTAAGTGCCTTCCATCTCATGGGTTTATGAAACTTCTGCAGACAGCTCCACAATGAGCATCCCAGAACTAACTGTCACCACATCAGCTCCCCTAACTGGTCAGACCTGACTCAATCCTATTCTTGCCCAGACAGTACTGTTAGTGCACACTTTTTTCTGACATTTGTCTTTTGACTTCTTTACCTTTTCTGAAAACACATGCATTTGAAAACATCTATCCATAAAACTTGTGAAAATATATTCCATGTATATACTCTTTATAAAAAAATGAATGAATGAAGCCAGTGTCTTTTTAGAAATTTGACATGTTCACGAGCATGTCCTTCAAGGAAACGGAAGGATTCGTGTGTGTCACTGTGAGCTAAATACTTACATTGGCATGCTAACATTCACACTGCATTAGTCATTTTCTGTGACATCACTTTCTTCTTCTTCTTCTTCTTCTTTTTTTTTTTACGAGTTAGACACCATTTATTATGGTGCAGTGTTGTTACAAATTGCAAATCCCTGACTCATCACTGTAGACTCAATGCCGTGGTTGGCCATTTTTGTCAATGCGTAGGCTCAGTCACCATTCTATCTTTATTTCTTTTGCCACTTTTGGGAACGCTTCCTTCCTACTCATGTTTCTATAAATATGGGCCTCATTAAAAGGCACTACAAAAACCTGGAATATTGTTTTCTGTCAATCCGCATAAAAACTTGAACCTAAAGAAATGATTTTAAGGCAACTGCGTGTCCACTGGAAATGAACATTTTGGTGACTGTCAAGATTTTCTGTAAGATAACACTTCTATGTTAATTTGCTGATTCTGATTTTTGCCTCACTATTTTTTTCTTCAGCATCATGTAGTCAATTAGTTTTTTGACAGATGTTGTGCTATATATGTCATTCTATACAGCATGGGGGAGGGATCATGTCATTATGTAATCAGTAGAGTGGAAACTGTAAGTAACGCTGCTTTCTTACATGAAGCACTGCCGAATCACATTTGTTAAAGACAAATATGCATAATTTGGATTAGAACTTCCTATACAAAAATTGGATTTTCAACTGCAGCACTAGAATAAATACAGTTAGGCCCATAAATATTTGAAAAGCGACAAGTTTTTTCTCATTTTGCTTCTATACGTCACCACAATGAGTTTTAAATGAAAGCACTCAGATACAGTTGAAGTGCAGACTTTCAGCTTTAATTAAGTGAGTTGAACTAAAACATTTTTTAACACAATCCCTTCATTTCAGGGTCTCAAAAGTAACTGAACAAATTAAATAGCTGAAAATAAAATGTTCATTTCTAATACTTGGTTGAAAACCCTTTGCTGGCGATGACAACCTGAAGTCTTGAACTCATGGATGTCACCAGATGCTGGGTTTCCACCTTTTTAATGCTCTGTCAGGCCTTTACTGCAGCAACTTTCAGTTGTTTGTTTGTTTGTGAGCCTTTCTGTCCAAAGTTTAGTCTTGCTCAATTGGGTTAAGAACAGGTGACTGGCTTGGCCATTCAAGAATAATCCACTTATTTGCTCCTGGGTTGCTTTGGCTGTGTGTTTTGGGTCAATGACCATCTGTATTATGAAACGCCGCCCAATCAGTTTGAGACAGTATGTCTCTGAACATCTCAGAATTCATTCGGCGGCTTCTGTCCTGTGTCACATCATTTTTTCTGTTTTCACAGCTTGGATGGCTTGTTTCACCTGCATGGAGAGCTCTTTTGACCTCATGTTGTCTGTTCATAGCAAAAACTTCCAAATGCAAGCACCACACCTCAAATCAACTCTCTTCCTTTTATCTGCTTAATTGATAATGACACAACAAAGGAATTGCCCACACCTGCCCATGAAACAGCCTTTGAGTCCGTTGTCCATTTACTTTGGTAGAGGGTGGCACATGTTAAGGAGCTGAAACTCCTAAACCCCTTCATCCAATTTAAATGTGGATACCCTCAAAAGCTGTGAGTCTACACATTATGTCCATGTCCATTACATAACTGTAATTTGAATATGTTTCATCAAACAGGTAAAAAAACAAAATAAAATAAAAAAAACTTGCATAGTAATTGTATAGAGTCACTGCACACTTTTTTTTTGCACTTTCACTCGGTTAGCTTCACTCAATTAATATCAATTAATTGAATGAATATTAATAAAAATCAAATATGTTTGACACAAAAACTAATAGAATTCTATATTATCTCATCAGAATGAAGCACACACTTAAATACTGCTTCATCGAAAGACATTAAGAAATTAGACACAAACAAAATGATATAATGGAAGTGTTTAAATTGTTTGATTTTATATTGTGCGATTAATAAATGGTATAAGAACCTCATGTCCACACACAAAAAACTGAATGTTTCATTTTAGCTTTTAACAACAGAAGCTTTGTGTACATCCCATGTATAGGAGATACACATGCTTTCTCCTTGTCTCTTTATAGTCATACACTGTCAGGAAAGCAGCTGAAGCAAATACTGTTTTAAGTTCATGAAAGTATGTTTAAAACCTAGAACGAGACAGCTGGCATACCGACAAAGGCAAAAAAAAACACATTGAACTGTGACAGGACATACTTCACTGCTGTCTCTAAACAAGTCTCTCTTTTGTTTTGAAAGCTTTTCTTTGCTTACTTAGCTATGTGAATTCACATATGCGATGTCAACACAGCAGAGTGTTGTAGGAAACTACAACGGGCTACTTTTAAACAGCCCTAGAAAATAAACTCAACACATGATTGGGATTAGATTAAATTTGCATTCTGATAATAAAACCTAACTGATATAGAATTTATATATAGAATTTTTAAGATTAATACCAATATCTGGTGATCTAAAAATCCAATATATAATGGATATAATATATATGGATATATAATATATATAGTGGACAAACTGTGTATGTGTATAAAGACCTTTTAATTTTCCAACTCCACCTTTTAAGGTGTTCCGAATAAATTACATTGCAAAATGCAGATGAGGAAACAAGTTTTCAGCCCTGAATAGTACAAGCTGGTTTCCTCTTAGGTTGATTACAACTCCAAGATCCTACACCAAAGACAATGTGCCAATATACAGTCTATCTCAGCTTGTATATTGCCTGAGGTGAAACCTAGGGCAGTTAAAGTTCACAAATGACTTGGTACTCAAGGAAAGGTTAATTTCCTCGAGTGCATAATAACACTGAAGGTGACTCGCATGAGTCACATTAACCACTCAGAGTATCACTTTGGCAGCTGGGCAGTAAGAGGATAATGTTTAAATAGATTTTAATACTTGAGCCAAACGGAAACTCTAAACGTTGGAGGTGGGACAAAAATACCATTCTGAACATTAAGACGGATATGCCCACCAATCCCCAGTGGAAATTACACCACTGTTCATGGTACATATGAGACTGGCTGATCTGTTAATCAGAGAGTAGTGCGTCGTTCATTCATTCACAGTTTCTAGGTGCAGATCTGTTCTAAGCTCTAGTTATTCACTACCGTCTCTGATTTGTCGATTGCTTGCTTTTAATTCTTTTAAAGCAATATTGTTTTTAAGCTGTTTTAAACACTGCCTGTGGTGCTATGTCATTGTAATGTCTTGTCTTTTCTCCTGGCTGTTACAAGTGAATATGAATTAAAACAAAAAGGCGGCGAGAGAGATCTATCTATCTATCTATCTATCTATCAATTGTCATGCTAATCTTTCACAGTCACAGTGGGGCAAGCTAAAAACATGCATTAATACAGTTTTGGCCAAAGTGTATTAACTGTGCAATGGGCATGGCCATAATTCAGAGCAGCTTGTCCTCATTAAGACTTAGCAGTCCATCCAGCTGAAGCTTCTTACTCTGAGGGCAGCTTAGGCCCTTCATCCCCATTTTCATATGGACCTCAGCCCTGTCTCACGAGTACAAGGGTGATAGTGATGGTGATGGCAAAGCTGCCCTGTGAGACCTCTGGTAGCCTTTAACATAAGCTGTGTGACACCAGGTCAGCTGCAAGCTGTGCAAACTTCAAAAGGTTCTTGTCATTCATCTAATTTTGTCCTTGATTCATCTTAGGATGCTTATACGGATTTGCACAATTCCGATCAATGAAACATTTGTCCTGATTTTCAAATTGTAATTGCTATAGAAGGATTTCAGGTTATATTGCAATTTTAAGACCTTTATCATGACTGTACATAATTGCAGGGCACAAGGTTGTTGCAGAGTTAAAACATGGCCACCTTACAAATGCTCCAATTACTATACAGAGCATCCCCACGCCAGGATCAAAGGTCATACCCCAAGGAGCCCTCGGATGACAGTTCCTATATTAATTGTTTGATCCAAAAAGCCTTGTGGCTATCACATAATGAAAACAAAGTATGTCCAGGAAGATTTTCAGTCAGCCAGATCAGGATATCGCCATATAGGGAAGCGGACTTCTTGTGTGCTATTGAATGACTTCTGGGAATCACCAGTTTCCTATTTAGACAGAAAAACTGACAGATTCGTGGTGACTCTGTACTCTGAGTCAGCCACTGCTAAGCACTGCCTCTTGGGGTGAGATGAAATATTAAAAAAAAAAAAAACTATACTTCTTCAAAACATTTCATGAATTCTAGTCATCGTTCCCAATAGAAGCAAACAATTCAACCTGAGTTTTGAAAAATATGAAGACTATCCATCATATTTACTCTACCTAACAGAAAAAAACTCGTGACATTAACAGCATGTCCGGCATGTTCGCCAGATGAATTTGTACACTTGTAGTACCCGACCACCTTAGTCTTAGTCTTACAGCCTCTGATCCCAACCTAAAGTGTTAATAAAACTCACCTAATAGTATTTAGCTTTTAGTTTGGTTAATGAGGTTTTATCATAACCACTACAAATAATGGTAAAAACTGTAAAAAAAAAAAAAGAAAGAAAGAAAAGAAACAAGTCAAACTGCAATAACCTTGAAATCCAAGACAAGATTGCATTTGTAGGTCTCCTTGTAACCAACATGGATGTGCATTGTTGAGGGTTTTTTTGTTTTTATTTTGCAGAGAAGACTATGTCAAAATAAGTCGATGCACTCAAATGATACTTGTCAACTTGTCAATCTGTTGGAAAGATGGCAGATACTCAGTACTTTGAAAAGGCTCTGATGTTCAACCAGTAATCAAAGAACCCATCTGTTAGATCTGGAAAGTATGGAGCTGAAATTCTTACTAAGACAGCAGAGACAGAAGAAAAAGTCTCTGGAGGGAGAGAAACTATAGCGCAGAACCTAATGAAGGAAAACCGTGAGAACCATCTTCTACTCTGCAGCCTGGAAGACAAATGTGGATGGCGAGGAGGGGGTGAAAAATACACAGACACAAGAGATACAGAACGAGGTAGAAGACAGCGAGAAAAGCAATTAGTGTCTTCTAATTGCTCTCATTAGAAGAGATGTGGCCGATTTAGCAGATTTATGATGAACAGTCATAATTTAAACATATGAATGTGGACTATACAACTGTGTGGTTTAGATTTCATGAAGCACACAGTAGCAGCTCTCAGTCTGATAGCAATACGACTGATAAGATCAGATCCTATCATCAAAACTTCACTATCATCTTTCTTCTGATAAAAAAGCAAAAAAATGTCTGTAAAGACGGTGACAGAAAGATAAAGCAGGAGTCTGGATGGAGGAAGAATGATACAGCAGGAGAAAAGATGAACTAAAAATGATGGCGTCAGAAGAGAAAATGGATACGATGTGAAGCAGAAACACATCTTTTGGCATAATAATATAAAGCACGTCTAATCATGAAAACCATAATAATGGTGCATCCTGCCTGAAAAAAATCTATGGTAAATCCTAGAACTATCCTTCATCTTGCCCATCACATAATGAAGCTGCCACTGACTAAACACATATGAAAGAAATCCACTCTTTGTGTTTAATCATAACAGCCACTTTCTTAAATAAGACACTTATACTAACAAGTTCCAAAGCAGTGCTCTCACTTGAGTGTGCTTTATGATTTGTGTTTTCCTAAACATTGAATAACCAATTTTATTTAGCAGAGAGCAGGGTAAACCACGGGGTAGCTTCAAAGACAAACTATTAGGTCTGGTGGACATTATTGCTGAGGCACTTCTAACTGTGGGATGGAAGGGGGGGGGGGGGGGGGGGGGGGGGGGGGGGGGGGGGGGGGGGGGGGGGGGGGGGAGAGGGGGGGTGGGGGGGGGGAAAGGGGGGGAAAAAAA
>VURO01022205.1:0-10856 GCA_015108175.1 Pelvicachromis taeniatus
AGGTCGGTGGTGCGATCCCAGGCTCCTCCGGGGCAAGATACTAACCCCATGTTTGCCTACTGGTGATGGTCAGAGGGCCCGGTGGCGCCCAGGGCAGCTGTGGCTACAATGTAGCTTGCCATCACCAGTGTGTGAATGACTGATTGTAGTGTAAAGCGCTTTGGGGTCCTTAGGGACTAAGTAAAGCGCTATACAGGCCATTTACCATTTACTGTTGTACAGCAAGATATGTGTGACAAAAACAAAGAAGCTTAGACTTTTATAAATGCATGCTAATGTTAAACCCTTGAACACAAATAAATAAACTACTGCAGTCTGTGGGTGTCTCGTCGGTCTTCACTGGCTTTCAATAACCCCATAAAATGAGCCCAAACTGGCTGCTGATGCTGGAAAAACACATAAAAATCAAAGCTACAGCTGGTGTGCCGTCCAGCAGACGCTGCTACGATCAGATTGTTTCCACTCCTGCAAACTGCCGTGTGTTTGTGAGCAAAGCAGTGGCCCATGTGGACACGCTGGCAGCAACGCTCCCAGTAACGATATAAACAGCGTGTCAGTTTTGGTGCACTGGTTCTACGTGACGGGTTCAGTGTGAACAGGGCTGTAAAGCAGCTTTATGGTTCTATGCAGACTGTGTAAAAGATAAGTCTTCATTAAATATGAGCCCTAAAGACATGTCTTTGACCTCTACGGTCGTAGTTCCTCACTGGTTGTCCTGTTGATACCGGGTAATAAAACTAGCTTGATTAAAAATGTGTGTGCTTCAGAGCTTCACACACTGGTTCACATCCTCCTGTGGTGAAGCCAGTCGTCTCTGTTTACTGCTCCAGTGTTTTCTGCCTTTGGTCCCAGACTCTGGTTTATGTGTCATAGTGGTATGACACACCTGTTGCCTAAAGACGTGTCACACCATGTTAAGCTTTGTAAAGTGTCACCCATGTTCAATGTTTCATCAGACGTGTCGGGTCACATTGAGGGCTCCCGTGCAATCAGCACTGCTAAGCGGGAGAAGAGGCTCCTGAATGGGATCATCCAGAGTCTTCTTCCAGCTGTGGGTCCATCTGTCAAGTCCATTGTTCTGGCATACAGCTCTACAGTCTCCAGTAAAATGGTAGGCAGAGCACAAACCTTTATTTTGCTGTACTAGCACAATGTCAAAGCTCAAACGGCTCGTTGGTTGAGCTGAGTTTAAGATAAATGTTTTTGCTTTCCAGGTACGTCAGATCCTCAGTTTCTGCCCCAACGTTACTCATCTAGACCTGACGCAGACGGACGTTACAGACTTTGCCTTTGACAGGTTAGTATTAAACAGGAATACTGAAATGCTAACTGTTCACGACAAAGCGGATGTATACAAAACTTACGTCGACTCTGTCCTTCCCCTTTTAGCTGGTCGTCTCTCGGCGCCTGTCGTTCTCTGGAGCACCTGGATTTGTCGGGCTGTGAGAAGATCACCGATCACACCTTGAAGAAACTGTCTTTTGGGCTGGGTGACCTCATGTCTTCCACCTGCACCGACAAACGCTCAGACAAGCGAGCCAAGCTTCTTAAGAGTTCCCCCGGTCCCATCACGCTTGTTGATGAGAGAAACCTGCATCCAGTGGGACGAAAGCAGGCCATCATTTTCAAGCAGGGGACAGGCCGCTGGGGCGCCGCCTGCACGCCCACGCAGGTGTGGGTCCTGGATCCCTTGGACCTTGCTGATATTGAGGACGCAGCAGAATGGAGCCGCCGTGGTGGGTTCCCTCTCGCCGACGCAGAAAGCTTCGTTGAGACGCAACTTATGGGAAGTTCGTGCTGTTGGAGGAGGGGCAGGAGGCGGGGGCGCAGGACTGGCTCAGATGCCTCGTATTTGCATCAGCAGTACGCCTTGTCTGCAGAAGTGCTCTGCGGTCACTCCACCTGCTGCACAAGTGACGTGGCCCTCAGGACTTTGACTGGGTCCGAGTCGGGTGTGAGCAGAAACGACACTGCAGAGTTTCGGACTAAATGCTCCTCAGTGGGGAGCCTGCAGTGTCTCCAGCCTGGAAACAGGACTGACCAATCAGAAACCAAACGCTCGCTGAGGTTTCTCAGCCTCTCCGGATGTTATCAAGTCACTGACCTGGGCCTGAGGTACAGTTACTGCATCCATCTCTTTCAAACAAACTAAAAACCATCATATATATTTTATGTTTTACTGTCTGTACAGAGGATACAAACTGCAAAACGTAGAAAATGTATACATGACTACTGAATACCTCAGGTGTCCGGTAACCCCCCGACTGTAGACACATACAGGCAAATTAGATCAACCAGTAGAAATCTGACCCCATCACAAGACGACGAGCTCCTTATTTCCTTGGGTAGAAATGCATCATCTTGTCTGCTGTTGGTCTGCATGCTGCTGGAGCTGTAATGAGTTTGCACTGTGTGTCAGGGCTCTGTCTCAGCGTGGAGGGCTTCCCGTGCTGGAGCATCTCAACCTGTCTGGCTGCCTCTTCGTCACGGAGGTGGGGCTGCAGGAGCTGGTGTCGGCCTGTCCTTCCCTCAACGACGAGCACTTCTATTATTGCGACAACATCAACGGTAACACAAGTTAAACCTAAAATGTTGCGTGTTTTGACATCGGCCCGTGTTAATGTTGTACTGTACATGATGTCACGGTGCTGTTACAGTGTCTGTGGCAACTATACAAACATTAATAACCCCACTCGCACAGCATGTGTCCCAGTGTAAGTACGCGATGCCGCTGAGGGGGAAGGTAAGTAGGCATTACAATACATCGATGCCCTGACTGTCAGAACTTTATGTAACAACGTTTAATTATTTACTAGAATAGTTGAAACGTGTGTGTCGGATGTTCCTCACGTGTCATGTGGGATGCAGGTCAGTAGATGATGTGGCGTTTCTCTGCAGGTCCCCACGCAGACACGGCCAGCGGCTGCCAGAACCTGCAGTGTGGTTTCAGAGCTTGCTGCCGCTCTGGAGAGTGATTCAGCGAGACGATGCTATTCTGAAATGTCTTCTTTTAATTGCACTTTATTCTGGGAATACCATTTGCTGTATTTTGTGTCACTTAAAACAATTTCTTGATGAAACTGTAATTTTGCTCCAAATCTTTAGGGTAATGTAGACCGAAAGGTCTATTTCATGGAAACAACGCTGTGTCAAAGGAAAACATACAAGAGTAACAATGGATCTGAACTGTCTGCAGATGTCATGGTTCCTCTTTTTTGGGTTTTAAAAAAGTAAAAACCTAGAAAAAAACGAACACATAGGACTCAGTGTTTCCTGTAGTTTACACCAAGTTTGTTTCGTCACTAACGTGATTCAGATTGACACCAGTCTGCTCACCCCCTTACTGTGTAACTCATCATCAGCTAACTGACTGTAGCATTGATTGTTAACTCACTCTAGCTTTGTTGTTCATCTGATGACGATGTGTGCTCCAAACAGCGCTCAGGTGCTTGATGGTTAGGTCCCTACATGTGACTCTTTTCGTTGCTGTGTGCTACCCTACGTTGCTCACTGCTGATGCTGGCACAGCGACAGTATGCACAGACATAGGAACTGGTACTTGATGTTGCAGTGTAGTCTTAACCACTTTTTTTTTTTTTTTTTTAAACCTTTGTGATACTAAATGTCCTGTCAGCAGAAAGAGGTTCTTGCGTTTACTTTTCTTTATGCACTCAGTGGGCACAGAAATGGAGAAGAGTTTCTAGAGAAACATAAAAGCGGGATTAAAACAGTCAAGCGTGCATCTTTGGCCAGCCAGAGTACTGCTTCAGCCAGAGTACTGCTTCATTCAAGAGTACTGCTTCAGTCAGAGTACAGAGTACTGCAGCAGAGTTTATTTTCCTGTTCAGAAGCCTTGCATGATTTCTGTTGAAAATTCACAGCAAAATAATAAAAACATCTTGGAGTTAGAAACTGTGCAGTTGGTTATTGTTATTAAGAAAAAAAAACAAAAGTGTTTGGAAATGCGGCCAGGTAAGGTCTCAGAACATTTAAGATTTAAAAATAGCCTAGCATGCAGATTCAGCGGGTACTTGCAGATATTAATTGAACACAGATGTCAAATGGCTTTTCTACTCTGAGTGCTCAAAGAGCCTCACACTAGTGTCTTGCCCAAGGATACTTAGCATGTAGACTGCAGCTGATGGGTAAATGGTAAATGGCCTGCATTTGTATAGCACTTTTACATTGTAGCCACAGCTGCCCTGGGGCGCACTGACAGGCGAGGCCGCCGGACACTGGCGCCACCGGGCCCTCTGACCATCACCAGTAGGCAAACATGGAGTTAGTACAGGGGTGGGCAAGTCCAGGCCTCGAGGGCCGGTGTCCTGCAGGTTTTAGATCTCACTCTGGGGCAACACACCTGAACCCAATGATTAGTTCATTAGCAGGCCTCTGGAGAACTTCAAGACATGTTGATGTAATTTAGCCATTTAAATGAGCTGTGTTGGATCAAAGACACGTCTAAAACCTGCAGGACACCGGCCCATGAGGCCTGGACTTGCCCACCCCTGGGTTAGTATCTTGGGGATCGAACCACCAACCTTCCAAGTAGTAGGTGACCTGCTCTACAGCCAACCCCATGTCGGGGGTGCTGGGCCAGAAAATCCTCAATGCATCTTGGCAACTTTCAACAAATGATTTTAATTTCATATAGTAGAGAAATGGTGTCTTACAAACGTGAACTTCTTGTGTGCAGCAGGTCTCGCTGCCTGAAAGGCTGCTGACAGCCTCGACGGGTGTTTACAAGAAATCTGCCACACTTTTAAACCCAACAAAGGAGTCTGCGTACAAGCATCATTTAATTACGCTGTCACTCTGAACGAAGAAAAGGTCTCTTCACATTTAAACTCAACTGGCAGTTTGCTGGTAATTTGATATAAAACTGCTGACTGGAAGGAAAAACTAACCCTCACTTTCAGCCAGGTTGCCTCAGCAGCTGGTACAGAGTGGTTCGTGTGTGTTCACTTAGGTGACATCTGACTACTCTGAAGACTCTGATTCATACTCGGCCCATTCAGTAACCCCTCGTCTTATTGGTGGGAGATCATTCTGGAAGAGTCCCACGAATGTTTCATAGATTAAAATCACTTTAAAAACGCAGCGACCTCTCCCTCAAAGGCTGGGATTAGAGTCCTCGAACGAATACTTGTTCCAACTATATGTTTATTTAGCTTCACTCCTATCTGCAGATGTCTGCACAGAGCAACATCTGGACCCTGCTGTGGAAAGTTACACCCATCTAACGGGGGTTCTTAGTGCCAATTTAAGGAGCCAACTTCTGACTGAAAAATGTAAACCATACATCTTTTAGTAAGCAACTATTTTTTGTTTGGTTTTGGTTCACAGATTGTTAATAATTAGCCAGATGCAAATTCTTGACATTTATTACTTACTCACTTGACAATTTCAAACAATGACTAAGTGAGCACCACCATTAACCTCGCTCTACCATATATACCGTACCATAGTCAGGCTTTTTCCTGTACAACACACTCCGAGGAGTCACTAAGACTGCTCTGTATATATTTAAAGCAAACAATCTGTGCTAACACAAGTTTATGCATTTATTTTTCTATAGTTGTGACAAGAGTCACGGCTGGTACAATGAGCTGGTATCTGCAGCCCATGTAAGTACACGTAAGTACACATGATCAGCTGGACACAGATGAAAGACTATATACAGTAATTTGCATCAAACATCGGCTATAATGAAGCTGAACCACATGACTCGTACCTCATGTGAGGACGAGTGAGGCCAAGTAAATCCACACGGACATGACGTTGTTTGGGTAGGGGTGCACATACACGGCCAGGGCAAACTCCACATTTGATGCCTGAACACTGTGAATGCCGGTGCTGTGCACCGCCTCTGTGATGGGCCGGATCTCGGAGAACGGCAGATTGAGGGGGAATCCCGAAATCTGCAAAGGAAAAGAGAAAACTGTGAGATGACTTTTTCACGCGCTTTCGGCCAACTTCTTCAGCGCAGCTTCTTGCAGCGGCGCACCCTTTTTCAGACTTACTCTGTAGTTTCCCAGCAGGCTCTGCAGCTCATGGCGGTGTCCCTCAGCCACCTCTTGTCCTCGGATCAGCTCCAGCTTGGGCAGGAACTGTTTCAGGGTGGCGGTGCAGTAGCGGTTCCAGCGGGTTGGCTGACGAGGTCGCCACTCCATTATCTTCTCCTTCAGGATCCTCTCAATTCTGCCGAGAGCGAGATGGTGCATGTGAGGCATTTAGCCTGTGGCTGCGTTGAGAAGCAGCCGTTCCTGCCGTGTTACTTGCCTGTCCTGAAGCTCTGCTGCAGCTGCCCGGTCTGTGCGACGATACACCAGCTCCTCGGGCTAAAGACGAGTACAAATATTTGAGAAACAAATAAAGAAGCAAATACAGGTTTACACCGAAACACTACACACTTACTTGTACGCTAGACAGTCCAGGGTGGGAGAAGGTTCGGGAGAAAAACGGTTTCCACAAATGGGCTTTAGTGATGTCAAAACTGACCCTCATTGGTGATGCATGTGGTTGAATGTTGAACCAAACCTTAAAATAATAATAAAATGTATATAAAACTATGCAACATTGTTAAAAGAGTAAATAAATGTATGAATCTTTACTCACATTGTCAGCACTGACCAAGCAGCCAACTGCCTGCAGGGGGCAGAAGGTGTCGTACTGCCCGTGGAACTGACCGCTGCTGGGATTCCAGATAAGGTAGCGGTTCTGCTCCAAGGTCAAGACGTACGCCGTGGGTCCCTGAGGAGGGGACATTTGATAAGGCTTAGTGCTGCTGTAGAAACAAGCCTGAGAAATGAAGCAGCAGCAAAAAGAGCTGTTCAGCAGCGCCGGCTGAACGCACACTCCAATAATAAAGGACGGGACTTTACGGCAAAGACAAGCTTCATCACATCACGTCACAAGTGTTCTGGTCTCTATGGATCCTTTCAATAAAACACATTTGAACTATATTGCTGTCCTGGTCTCAAAGTGGGGGTGGCCACTAGCTGTCTGCTAGGCTTTAGCCAACAAACTAACACTGAAGCTTCAAAGTCAAAATAAGTCAACATGTGTGTGTGTGTGTGTGTGTGTGGGGGGGGGGTGTCCAAAGATGAGTTTGATCTCAAAAGCTAAATGATCTTTTTGCAAAGCTCCTCATTGAAACTGCATTAAGGCTTAAAGTTTGCATCATTGTTGACCTCTTGACCCTGTTTGGTATGTTTCTGAAGAATAGTACAGCTTGCTAATGCTAATTACGTCTATGTGCAAATCTGTGCTCTGTTGAAAGATGTCACACATGAAATACTTTCAGGTTGAAATGTCACCTACCTCTGGTATGGCTGTGCCAATTATAAGCCAGGCTTTCCTGCCCATAGACAGGAAGTAGTTACACAACAGTACAGCGTGCTCCTCTTCGTCACCCGCTAGAAGGGTTAGGAATTGCTAAAAACAACAGCAAAAAAGAAAAAAAAAGGAGCTACAAAAAGGCAACACGAGCACTATCGTTCTGTACACAATCCTGGCACCTGGTTCACTTACGTCACAGGTGCTCCACAGATCGCAGGTCGCAGAAAATGACACTGGGTCAGGCAGGCAAGGAATGAGTGAGACAAACCGAGCGACGAGGAGCTGTGCAGGGATAAATATCAGTGTATCAGAAAATTATTTTGAATTAAAGAGGACGTTTTCTACATTAAGTACAATCACACTGACCGTGGCGTCCAGTGGGTTACTGAGGAATTCATCCAGCAGCTCCTTTGGGGGACTGAGTGGTCGAATGTAGCGTGTGATGAAGACCGTCTTCCCACTGAGGTCTATGACTGTGGTAACGCAGGGTCGGTCTGGGCATCTCTGAGCTGCATCCCTCTCAAATCTCTCTGAAGCTTGCAGTAAGCGCTCATCTTCTTGGGTGTCAAACTGCACGAGAAGGTCAAATGAACAATGAATAAGGGCGCAGAGCGCTACGTTGTGTCATGGCTGGGCGATTAACGGAGGACAAATGGAGCAGTTACCTTCATTTCCTTTATCTAGTACATGCATGACACAAGAGGGCGACAGAAATAAGAGCAAATTACTTTGTAACAAATTGTTTCAAAAGAAAGAAACATCCATGTAAGTGTAGAAAACGTATAGGATCTATTTAAACACCTGCTCAAGTTTCAAACAACGAGCAGAGAAAATCTTACTTTCACTCAGCACCAATGAACATCACTGTAAGATTTCTTACAATGGGGCTTCCAATGGTGTTACAATGGTGTTCTGTAAGTCATTTCCCCTCACCCTGACGAGGCCAAGGCCTTCCTTCAGATTGACTTTTTTCTTTTTCCCTTTGAATGTCAAAGGGAAGAGATATTCTTAACATGGTTATCTCACACAGCTCAGTGTGTGAGCACAGAAGCCCCACCAATCGGATGGAAGACGGCTGAAAAAGTTTCCGACTGCAGATGAACATGGAGCTAGAAATAAGCATAATAGGTTCCCTTTATGTGTATAGAAAAGCTTCTCTAAAGATAGACTCAGTGTAAAAATGACATTACCAAAGCATGGCGCTGAATGACACGAGGTGTGAGGTTGCTGCTTAAACGTACCTTCTCCCTAACAGCCTCTCCAGGTACCAGCTGTGGACTGACAGTGATGAACAGCATGATAAATGTGCCCTCGCTCAGACTTCTCATGATGTCAAAGCCAGTGTTAGTGAAGTGGCTCTTCTCCTTGCTGTAGCCCAGCAGCACAGCTGGCGTGCTCACTCTGAATGTCCCATCAATCTAAGAGAAACGTCCAGTCAGTCACAGGTCCAGTCAGTCACAGCATCTACTGTTTGTGCATCATGTCTGCTTACACTGTAGACGTACCTTGGACTGAGAGTAAATTGTGCTAAAAGGAATCTTGATTGAGCCCAGCCAGTGCTTCTCTACGTGGGTTTGAATTGATTTCCCCCTGTTTTTGTCATTCTGAGGAGCAAAAATACAAATCATTCAAGCAGCAAGCACTGGTATGACACAATGAGGGTGCAAAATTTAGTAACATTTCTTTATATAGCATTTCTCAAGAGCATAAAAAAACTCACAAAAATAGTCACAAAGTTCTTCAGAGAGGTATCAATAAAGGCCAAAGTCAAGTTGGCAATTACATTAATATCTGATAATACAGAAAGTTCACTGAAAATAACATATCTGCTGCTGTCTGCTCAGACAGAAACGGACATCAAACAGGAATTGAAACATTTTTCACTCTGTAACTGGTGGGATGTCTTTAATTGTTTAATTGAATGAAAACAAAAGAGAAGTTGTCATTTTTGGCAGCTCTGTTTGTATAAACATGGACAAACGTTAAAAACCTCGGTGTGGATGGTTCCGTTAAACTGTGTAGGCAGGTGAGTCCCACCTAGGGAAGGATGGATGGATGGATGGATAGAAGGAAGGATGGATGGATGGATGAAAGGATGGATAGAAGGAAGGATGGATAGAAGGATGGATAGAAGGATGGATGGATGGAAAGATGGATAGAAGGAAGGATGGATGGAAAGATGGATAGAAGGAAGGATGGATGGAAAGATGGATAGAAGGAAGAATGGATAGAAGGATGGAAGGATGGATAGAAGGATGGATGGATGGATGGAAGGGATGGATGGATGGAAGGGATGGATGGATGGAAGGGATGGATGGATGGATGGAAGGATGGATAGAAGGATGGATAGAAGGATGGAAGGATGGAATGGATGGATGGAGGGATGGATAGAAGGAAGGATGGATAGAGGGAAGGATGGATGGATGGATAGAAGGAAGGATGGATAGAAGGATGGATGGAAGGATGGATGGAAGGAAGGAAGGATGGAATGGGTGGAAGGATGGATGGATGGATGGATGGATAGAAGGATGGAAGGAATGGATGGATAGAAGGATGGAAGGAATGGAGGGATGGATAGAAGGAATGATGGATGGATGGATGGAGGGATGGATAGAAGGAAGGATGGAATGATGGATGGAGGGATGGATAGAAGGAAGGAAAGGATGGAAGGATGGATGGAATGGGTGGAAGGATGGATGGAAGGAAGGAAAGATGGATGGATGGATGGAAGGAAGGAAAGATGGATGGATGGAAGGATGGATGGTGTGAGAAGTGAGACAAAGTGAACAGTGTTTACTCACCATCACACTCTCATGTACCACTTCATCAAATATGTTGATGAAAACCTCGTCTTTGACTGACTGCAGGTTAGCAGTGCTGTAGTCACCATTTGGAGCGCTGCAGACAGGAACATTAGGTAAGTAGTACCACAGTAATACTACCCACCATTGTGAAACGTCTCTGGGTAAATGCATGTTTAGAATCACCGGTCAAAGCTGGTGACAAAAGCCTCTTATAATGGTATGTGGTCAAACACACCAAGCCTTCACGTTGTGATACACTGCATCAGCCAGCTCAGTTCCCCCTACAGGGCAGCTACAGACATGAGGAGATCCTCAACAACTATTTCTGTTCATGCCTGAGATTCTGAATAAAGTGGACGAACAACAGAAAGCAAAAAGAAAATCTTTCAAATTAAAAGTCACTCAGGGCTAGCCCCCATTTACAATTATAATGGGCATTAAAAAAATAAAATGAACAACAATAAAAGATTATTAATAATAAAAGAAGCAGAGTAAAAATGGAATCCAAGAAAACACAACATACACTAACGATCAGTTACAGACACACAGCATCAAGTAAAAGCGGTGCTGAGGCTGAATGTGTTGTAATGATGAATGTAAAGTGGCAGTCTGGCAGTCTGGCAGTCTGGATGGATGGATGGATGGATGGATGGACTGCAGTCTGGCAGTCTGGATGGACTGCAGTCTGGCAGTCTGGCAGTCTGGATGGAC
>VURO01022207.1:0-13498 GCA_015108175.1 Pelvicachromis taeniatus
AGAATGTGCCGAAATTAGTTTACGTAAGTAAAATGAGAGAGAAAAAGACAATACGATTAAGCACTTAACGTCCCAAGGTTATGTGACGCCAACTTAAAGCAAGTTGATTTCTCCTGTAATTTGTCAACTTGCAGTTTACCTCACCCTGACATCACTTCCAAATGAAGTTGTCCAGACACGGTCAAGTAGGCTGGCACAGAGAAAAAGTTCTCTCCATCTGCATGATCTGGGCCTGACGGCTGTGGTGAAAGCAGGGATTTAAAGTTTTCAGTGTCATGGATCTGCTCAGACTAAAGCACAGGGCATACAAAAACAAACAAACACTGCTGTTAGATGCTCACCTCAACCTGAAAGAGCTCCCCTGCCCCTTCGCAGTCATTTGAGGTGATGATTGGAGTGTTAATCTGCACAAAGCCATTGTCCTGGAGGAAAAAAGCAAATTAATAAAAACAAAACCTCATCTTTTAAGAAACTCCCCCACTGATGTTCTCACCTTGAAATATGAGTGAATTGCTGCAGTGGCCTCACTTCGTATCCTCAACAGGGAGCTAAAAGCATTTGTTCTACACCTGAGATGAGGAAATTGGCGAATATACTCAAGGCCATGTCGCTCTTTGATTTTAAAGGGAAAATCCTTTAGAAAAAAAAAAAAGAAAGAATATAAAACAAAATACAATAAAACTGTTATTCCTATAGCAACCATATAAACAGTTACAAAATGCGTATGAGACATTTGTTCTTACCACAGGGTTACATTCTCCAACTACATTGATTTGCTTAGCATCAAGTTCAACTGGTTGTTTTTGATGTGGACTCTTTTTAAGAATACCCGTGACTTCAACAGCACTACCAAATGTGAGCAACCTAAATTTGTGAGAAAAACAAATGAATATTCGAAGAATGCACCTTTCATGTCAGAAACTGTGCGAGCAAAGGATTATCTACAGGGATTATGCTTACGGATCATTCAGCTCTGAACGTGCGACAACCTGCAATGACTGCAAGGAGCTCCCATCATTCACATGGAGAAAGACATTGGCTTTCTGCGCTCTAAGCGAGCGAACCCATCCCTAAAACAAAGACAGAGAACAAACTACACTCAGCTATCTGGTAATGGAATATGGAAATGTGCACATTTTGCTTACACAATCAGGATGTTGGTAATTTAAGAACTCACTGCTTGTTCTTTCTCAACATGGCACATAAATGCATAGAACGTGGTATGATATTATTTGAAAATACTAGCAAAGTAAAGTGAGAAAGTGCAGCATTAGTTTAGGGTACGGCTGTTGTGATGCTCTGGTACTAACAATAACCACGATCACTCCAAATGTTACGATGTGTCGAAGTGACCTTGGGCAACATATTGTAAAAAGAAAACCCTCTATGAATGTGTCAGTGGTCAATAAAACTAGAAAGATGCGACAAAAACGCAGCTCATTTATGTTTATACAGTTATTTTTATGGACTCTTTCTCTCCACATAATAATACACTTATTTTGAGTGTAACTTAGAGGCAAAACAAGATGTTTTACTACAGTCACATAACGGCATAGTGAAAAGCTAGTGATGGCTGGGAGTCAGCAAAAAAAATTCTTTAGGGTTAGCAATGGTTGACTTTCACAAACGCCAGTTTAGTGTGTGGCTACTTAAGCTCCATGCATGCACTCAAGCAAATTAGCCTAAGTGGGTTTAAGAAAGACTGTCATTTTCTTACTACTTACAAGTTTAAGCAGAATTACTAAAAATTTAAGGGTCAAGATTTGTTCAGCAGATTCTTAGCAATCACATACAACAAGGCACCCTTGTTCTGAGTCTAACTGATAATGAGCTGAAGTTCCTGCGGCAGGGTTGATCGCACAAATGAAAATACTAAACAATAAACAGAACTTGCCTGAACTTTGACGTTAGATCCTAATTCTACTCCAGATAGCGCTTGGGACACTCTTAGTTTAGTTGGTGTCTTCGTACAATAATGTCGAATACCTGTCGCTATTCCCCGAGATACTGAGGTGGCTGATGCTAAAGAAAGGACTTTAGCAGCCGACTGGAACATTGTGACAAATGTGTTGTTTCCCGCTAAAAGCACAACATGCTACAATCACAATCTGAAGACTCGGAAGACAATATATTTAACGGGTTTATTAAATACATCGCATTTTGTCTGGAGTTGACTTTCAGATTTCACGTTGTCTGAGACTGAATGCAACGCTTCCTGTTTAGGTCTTTCACCATTCGTCCAATTCTGTCACGTGGTTTATTAAACACCAATCAGATTTCTGTTTCTTGCTGCAGGGAGCTGTAGTGTTATTTAAAGACGAACTTAAAAAATACACCCACGAGTGTTGGGATTATTTTTTTTCACAGTCATTGTATTAATATTGAATTTTTTTCTTAATTAACGAAACAACTTACATTGTTTAGTCGTATCAAAGCTTTGTAAGAACCTTTGTTGTAATGCCCCTGTTACTCCCTATATAAGCAATGACAGTGCGTAGATGGATTTAGTGATCTTGAATGTAAAAACGTGTCTAATGTCCCATTACCTGCTGAAAAAAAACATCTCTTCACGTACATTTCGGGTCAGTCAACCCCGCTAACTTCCAAAATTTCAAACACATTTTCAGCCGTAAAGCGAACACATGTGGAGTGAGTCAGGGGTGTAATGAAGCAAGCCGAACAGCTATCACAGCCACGTGGAAATGTTCTTTAATCTTTCGTGATGTATCTGCCGTCAGTGTGGGGTTCATTTGCGCGTAAACCTCGTTAATTCAATACCCACAACGACACTGGGTCTCTTCCCACCATTTGCTGCTGGAGTAAATCAGATCACGCCAGCAATATAATAAGATGCCATGGACTATTATTCACCTGGTCTCGCCTGTCAGCTTTGGAGCCCCTGACCAGAGCCGGGTGTCTCCACCTCCGGCTGCTTATGACACATCATCATTAAACTCAACATGATGCATTTGAAACGTTAGCAAGGTCATTGATATTAATTATCTCCAGCCTGGATGGAACAGTTATGGCCTTATTTTAACAGGAAGCGGAATATTGAAAAAATATATATATATTATTGTTAATTGACAAAAAGCATTAAAAAAATGCTGATTTTTAGTCCTTTTTGACATCGACTCTGGGCTTGAAACCCGGTGAAAATCCGCCCATTTCAATACACCAAAATTAGCTGTATGAACTGTAGGTATCCTCCTGTCAGAATAATGAACTGGTCCCCGTAATGTCGCGCAATATCTTACTCTACCACAAGGTAGTGCTGTAGCTCTATGATATTTTCCTCTCCCTTTAAAAGTCCCCACCTAGTCTAGATTTATTCATTTACCCCCGAGTTGCTTCCAATATATTATTCATTTGCAGCTCCGAGGTCTACTGAAATGAAAGCAAGCTGGCATTGTTATGCTCTCTCTGCAGTTCTACCAACCACAATGCAAAGGACCTGCTGGCTTTGGTTGGCAGGCAGCGGATAGTCCAGCGCACAGTCAGTTCAGGTTGCATCCAAAACTGTTTTCTCCGCATCAACAGGAACAGCGAGGTTGCAGTGCCCACAGTGCATAGCTCTGATTGATTTGAATTTTTTTCCGTGACAACTTGCACGTGGGAGAGATACTTGATGGGGTGTCGCATTTTTTTTTATTTCCACAGATTCTCATCCTCGCCCACAAGAACCACAAGACAATATATGCACGAAACTAGGTAAACACAGTATGGGTATGACTTTAAAACTGTTGCATAACTACGAAAAAAAAAGAAGAAGAAAAAAAGTAAAGTAAAACACTATTTCACCTATAACAAGAAAAGAATTAAATGGTTCTCCCTGTTAGAACTGTAGCTCCTTCTTCTTTCAGCCTCTACAGGTAGAAGAGTTGTTTGGCAGCGGTCTGACAACTGCAATAGAGCTTAACAACTTGTTAAAATCAATACAAGATTAGTCAGCAAAACAAAGGATTTTGCTGTAAAAGCTTTGATCTTAGGAGGATCACTGAACTTGGAGGGCAAGTGCATCCCCTGCTCTCAGCAGGCATGCTTGTCCAATGGTTGCGGCATCCTATTGACAGCCTCCCCTGCCCCCTTTCACGAGCCTTTAGCTGCCCCTCCAAATATTCTGCATTCTCAAAAGGAAGGGTGCATTGATTTTATGTAACATGGGTCGTTAAGTGCTGATTAGACCATTATAGTGATGTGATTTCAGGGAATGGGTTTTGGTGACAGGCAGCCAAACACAAATCAAAAGGAACTAACAACCCTTACTAAAAGAGATTTGGGCTGCTGCACTGCTTTACCTATGACTTACTACTACAATGCTCTGTTTGTGTGGGTTTATGTGTATTGTGCCTGTTTGAGCAATCGCCAACTGAGCAAAAAGCAAAACTGCTCAAGATATTCACTCTGAAAATTATGCTAACCATCACAGATAGATGTTTTTTTACTTTTTAAATTAAAAATGTCAAACCTCAAAGGACTAGGACAAATACTGTCCTAGTCCTCTGATAATCTATTGATTATTCCTTTAAAACAGAAAATTTGGACAAACTGTTCATAGTATTTTATAAAGCCAAAATGCCATGGCTGCTGTTCCCCAGTGCTCAGTGTTCGTCTCTAGATTGGATATATTTGAATAGAAATATACACTATTAACACTATTATTAACACTGTTTTAGATGTTCAATCCAATTTGCTTGTAAAGTAACATTTCTGAGCATCTTTCGAAAGCTGCCCTACAACAATTCTGCAAAGAAAAGGAAACATATAGACTATCTGACATCATGTTAGGCTTTTCCCTCCCAGAGATGAATAAATTAATCATGTCTAGGAAAAATAACTGCCATTGTTACCGTGGGGTTGTCCCCTGTCACACCAACCACAATGATTACATTCATCCTTTTCTGTTTTTACTCACTGTGTACTTTAACTTTGTGTTAAAGGTGTTCCATTCAGGGTCTGTTTTTTCCCTTTTTTCTTTTTCCCCCTCATGAGCTACATAAAAGACAACTTTAATGGCAATCACCTTGCGAACATTGAGCTTTATAAAGTTCTCGCTAACTTATCTTAAAAAAAGCTCTTCTGGGTCAAATTTGACAGGTTCCTGTGGAGCTACGCATCTCGCCCTCCTCACAAGTCTCCTTATAATTCACTCTCTGGCTCAAGGTTGGCAAGGAAGAGCAATAAAGTTGCTTCTCTGATTGCACTATTTTTCTCATCCTGCGCCTCACAACGTGTCACAGGATTTCTGCATTGCTTTTTATGATATATTGTAGCAGAGAACCAGCAAGCCAGTTCTCAGTCCTTAAGTTTACTCTTAGGAAGCAACAATTCTATGGTGGTGACTACCGTGTGCCAAGTTACTAACTGTGGCTTCAAAATTAAAATCTAGACATATTCTATTATAGAATGTTTTCATTTTGAAGTGAAAGGAAATTCCCCCTTGTGCACAGAAGAAACGGTATCACAGACAAGACAGCTGGACCATTGCCGGCATTTACAATACAGCTTTAAACGTAAGCAGCGTCTTTAACAATTTGTCATTTCAACCCTTTCTTTTCTTTCACTGGAAGCAGTCAGAGACCAGGCTCTCCTGAGATGGTTAAGAATAGACGATGAAAAATAAGAAAGCATAGCGGTAATATCACAGTATTGTTACATATTACACATAGGCCACAGTCAAATGAAACAATTCATTCTCATCCGCTTCACGGCAGCATCACATGTCGGTTTTGGCTTTATGAGGACATACTGTGGGCTCTCCTTCATTTCCCCAGGTTCCTTAATTTACCTTCTCAAGAGCTGGATGCGGCTCCCTTGTCCTCATTTACAGAATAATTTGCAGGAATCATCCTAAATGGTAACTCTTAATTATGATGCAGGAATTCTAGTTTTTGTGTGTGTAACACCACAGGATTTATTGTCTTAACTTGTTGGGGGGTGTAGCTTGAGAATGCCTTTCTAGGGATACTCACATAGCACATCAGTGGGATTTTTTTTTATAATCCATCGCTAAACCCAATGTCTTTCAGGACATTCAGCTACTCGTCAGGATATTTTACTGTTAGAAAATGCAGCTACGTTGCTGCTATGCTCAGTTATTCACTTCTCCATAGCAAAAGGAAAGAAGAAGAAAAAGAAAAATGAAAGAATTCTGCTCTCCAATACTTTTTCGGAACACACACGTCCTATTTTAAGAACGCAAAGTTAAACAGTTAACACTTTACCAACAGCAAACCACATATGAGCAGTGAAAATAGCTCTTTTCAGCTTGTGTGGGAGCATTACTCAGCAGTAGCACAAATGTGTCCTTCCCCTGCTGATATATTTCATTTACCTTACAGGGGATGCAAACTGGTTTCATTTCTGTGAGCAAAACATTATTCCTTTATATAGTAAAAATAACTCATTAGCCTTGAAAAATAATGTATTTTGAGTTGTGAAGCTTCAGCAGGTCCAGGGCAACACCGTCTATTCTGTAGGCAAGAATTTCCGAAACATGTACATTTAATCACAAAGGTCAGAGTGCTGAAGTAAATGGTGTGATACCCCTGGGGCTGTTGCGTGTCTTTGCCAAGGGCAGTTTTGAAAAGTCAGAAAATGTTCTACAGTGTTGTCATGTTCTCCTGCATTATAACACTTCCGCTCACACCGGCACACATCCATCTGTCCTTGTTGTGCCCTAATGTCCTGCTCAGGTGATCTGACATGA
Source organism: Pelvicachromis taeniatus (assembly GCA_015108175.1). Taxonomy (NCBI): domain Eukaryota; kingdom Metazoa; phylum Chordata; class Actinopteri; order Cichliformes; family Cichlidae; genus Pelvicachromis; species Pelvicachromis taeniatus. The sequence continues at coordinate 6,710 of VURO01022207.1, forward strand.
AATATATTTTATTATAACACGTAAGCGAGCAGCCTTATTCTCTTCGAATTTCTTACATACGCAGCCACCATTATCCGTATATGTAAGCAAATGCTCTATCAGCATATAACATTATAAATCTAAGACTAATTATGTTATTTTATCCAGACACAGCAACTACCCTCTAATTAGCCAAACAATAAATGGTAATGTCTTGCGCTTCCATGTGGCCATTTGAGTTAAACTCAATGCAGTAAAGTGGATATGTAGTATTTTCTATTTTTTTCTGTCATTTCTATACACAATGGCCTATGACCACGTGCTATTAATTATCCAATGGTTAAGAGTTACCAAAATTTGGCATCTTTTGGCGTCTACATTAAAGAGAAGTTTTGAATTTTGTAAACTAGAATGACAAAGAAGCGCACTTAAGTACACAGAGAGGAAAAAGCAAACAAATAGATGTTTTAATACTATCTCTGTTGCACCACAACACCGTCCTCCAGATGCATCTGATTTGTGCATCTGATTTATTCATGCCGTCAATTCCAATTCAAGCACCTTTGTTGTAGAGCAACAGGAACACTGGAAAAATCATCAGTTTTTATTTGATAAAACAAAACAATGTAATGTAAGCTGGGAGTTGGGAATGTAGCTGCACACCTCCTGAAACATTATGTCATGATGAAAAGAGCTGGTATTATATTCAGCAAACACTGTTTTCTGGAAAGTCTCTTTCTGGGGCAAATTGTACTTTTTGAAATGCACGTTTTTGTTCATCTGTTCCTTTATTTCCCAATAATTTTTCCAATATCCGCTCAGATTGCTCATCAGTGACAGGAGTTAAAAAGATGAACTGATCTTTTCATTAAAATTGAGTTTTGATTGTTTTTGACAGCGTCACTTATGCCATGAAAAGTAAAGAGATATTATTTTATTAAACTATTATTGTTTTTCTTCACAGCTGAATAACAGCAGACAAAATCTATGATATGTATTTATATCTGGTTGATATTTTACAGCAACATTTTATTATAGTAAATATGTTATTTACGTTTACACATGTTGTTTAGTAGCTACAGTGATGGAAACTGAGGGAATACAAAGCTGCTCTGATAAGGAATGTATAAAAACTCCACATAAGGAGGGATCATAGAAACATGACTCATTCAGTAAAACTCTGCGTGCGTGTGTGTGTACATGTCCGAATGTGTGTGTGTGCCTGTGTGTGAGTATGCCACACACAGGCATCTTTCAAACTATTCCAAAAAGATCTTTCAATAAGAAAACGATTGAAAATGCTGAGGTTAAAAACATTTCCCCCCCTGACAGAAATAATAATATTGTTTTTGTTCTTTTTCCTGACAAAATGGTTGTGTGTATATGGTGTGTGTGGCTTTGGAAGGGGGTCAGCAATTCTACACAATCTACATTTTAAGAAAACTTAATAGCAAAAAAAAAAAAAAGAAATAGAACAAGGCTGTCTAATTTCCACAACCTTAAATTTGGACTGTCAGGCTTTTTGTGTATGGTAAATGAAATGAGGGGCCTGGTGTCACACAATTCAAATGCACAACGTGGAAATAAATTTCCCAAGGCTGATCTACATAATAGTATTCATAATGGGCCCAACAAATCTGTAACCAAAACAATTCTGTCAGACTGACTTCAGGCTTTGTATTTCAGACAGCAATGCGCACAATCCTACTTTCAAAAACGGACGTAGTAAACAAAACATCTGATTTCTGGGTGTTGTTATTTTTGTTTTGTTTTTAATAAGAGAGGCATCATTTGCTGAGAACTTCTATTGTCCTGTGGAGAGTGCAAAACAATTTCTACTAATCACTATCTTTAATATTTAAAGATTTCTTGATCCAAAAGTATTTAATACATACATGTTCTTGGGTGGGTGTCATACAGACCATGCAGCTAAAAAAGTGTCACTACGGTTAGCAAAGCACTTGTTAAAAAGCTGTGTGAAGCTAGACATTGTTGTAACTAACTAGGACCTAACTAACTCTTCACTGAGTGTCATGCATGAAATTCCCACCTGTGACTAAAGCAGCTAAAGCTAGCACAAGCTAAACTCAAACAACTCCAGTCCTCAGCTTTCTTGCCAATAAACAGGTTTGTTATTTCTTTGATAAATTGCAGCTCGTGTGTTTTTCAGCCATGTCAGCTGAAAAACACATGAAGCTCATTTAAACTAACAAAACTGCTTCCAACATATACTGGAAGAGGCATCAGAGGTTTGAGAAAAAGACAGACTTGAACACTGATATACTAACATAACCTTCTGACCAAAAGAAAGCGGACTCATTTAAAGAATACGCAACCTTTTCTACAGATTGATATATTTTTAATACGGCTGTGCCACTAAATGTTTGCAGCAGCTCAATCCTATTAAAAATACATAAGCCTTGTTTCAGCCCTGACAGCAGATTATCTCCACTGAGAATGGAAATTACATTGCCTTTCTGGTGTCTCTTTGCATCTGCCTATGATTAACATGTTCTCAGTTTCAACACGCATTTATATGATGGAGAGAGCTGGTTCTGTAGATGCTCTAAAATATCTTGCAGAGAAATGGTTGCACCCTACGTTCATGAAACCTTTTAAAAACACTTTTCATACCTTTGCCTTTACTTTTTTTTTATCCCGGCTGTCCTATTAAACTAAAAGGAAAGCCTCTGACTGATCATTGCTGGCTCTCATGTCATAGACGAAAATTAATAACAACTATTTTTTTCATGGATATAAAGTACTACATGATAAGCTGTCTTAAAACATTAAGCATTTGCTAACCTTTCAGTCAACCCAACTGCTTCCAGACGCTGGGTTTGAATGTGTCCTGATCCTGTGCTACGGACAGATTTGACCTCAGGCATAATTAGCCTAATAAAAGCATTAGTTATGCTGTCAATATGATTTGCATAATGTGCGAAGGCAGTTTCATTCCTGAATGCAAGCGGTGTCCGAGTGACTTAAAAATGCTGCAGTGACATTTCTTTGGGTCCTTTGTTCACACCTGTCAGGGGAAATGTGATGGGAGATGGCGGACGCAGCTGTGGCTTCCGCCTCTAGTGAGTCCACAAAGATCCTGAAGTCCAGTATACATCAACCAAACGGCAGCAAACATTTCTAAAAGAGAAATACAAGAAGTTCATCTTATGCTGACAGGATTAATTTCTCACAGCATAATCCATGAAGGTCAGGATGAAACCGAGCACTGACATAATCGTAGTAAACCAACGAGAACATAAATAAAATAGCACGACCGACTTATATAATTTTTCAGAAAAAGTTCAGCATTTTCTAAGATATTCACATACATTTCTCTCTTTAATACATACAGCAGTAAAGGCACTGTAACACTCTGCAGTCACTGTGCTCCCACTAAGAAACCCCACATAGAGTAGTGACTTTGAGAGGACCCGCTTTGATATTGCTCCACCTCACAGGTTATCAATTGTCTTGGCTATGAGTGTCTCCGTCAAAATTACTTCAATACCAAAAGCTGTGTTAGGAGTCATTTACACTGGTTCAAAAGTCAGAATGTTAGGTTATGTTGCCCTCGAGTAAGGCAGCACAGGCTATCTTACAGGGCTCTTTAGTCTCATTTTTAGGAAAATAATGCCTCTCATATTACAAGCATGCAGCACTGTACTGTTTAGGGTGCTGGTACTGCACATTTTCCATTTCCCTTTGCAGCACGAGAGGCAACAATGGCCTTTGGTTGACCCGTGGAAATATGACACTTTGAAAACCATCACGTCTTTCTTATTTCCAGAGTTCGACTTGGCTGTCTACTTCTGCTGCTGCTGAGTTTTGTCATCAAGGTGGGCATTCGCATGAGACCTAAACCTTGAGGAAAATTCAGTCTCACCTCTCTATGGCCAGTTGGTTTACCATTTCTTGCCCCATTAATTTTTATGATTGGTCCACCATTTGCATAACTGGTAGAGAAGGGAATGTGGACCTGAATGATTAAAGACAGAATAAGAGGCAGTGCTGTTCAGTCGGGCATATGGTGTTATGGGGCTACACAGCAGATGTGGACTATCATACCAACATTATTTTATGGATGTCGGGAAAACTTGAACAAGTGTAGCCAGTCATGGAAAGGTGGTGCTCTTTGCCAACTCCGTTGCTGATCTGAACAAAATAGATGCAGCTGTCTGTCACGTAATAACAGCACCTGAGACTGACAGGCGAAAGAAAACAAGAGACAGCAGGTGTTTCATTTTCGTAGTTCTTTTCAGACTAAGAAACTGATTCATTGAGGGAATGGATGGCTGGTCCTCAGCGTGAATCAACCTTTTACTGATTTTAACAGCAAATACCTTTGGCAGTGTTTATCCAACTCGGGTCCAGAGTGGTAAAATTATCAGAGAGAGGAAAACAGATGAAGTGTGAAAGCAACGTGAAGATAGGACTCAGCATAAGTAATGAGAAATACGGCAGTTCATGCATGATTTTTAGAGAAATGCTTTTCCTCCACTGGTCATGGTGATATTAACGTCATGCAAAAATCACAGCCGTGTTCTTGGGTGGTCAAAGAAGAATGCAGCGGTAGATGTGAAGTGGGATCAAATCCAGAGTTTGGCTACCTCCCCGAGCATTTGTGGAGACCCATCTTACAAATGAAGGTCCTGCACATCCACCTGTCGATAACAAAGACGAAAAGACAAACAAGCACAATGGAAACATGTCAAGCAGCTGAAATGATCTTTCTTTGTTTGATTAATGCAAGCCTTTGTGTACACGTTTTCAAACAGACACCGATGTCGTGTTGGATCTGAGTTGTACTAATATCAAAAGATCATTTTTCATATTTGCTGCCATTAAATATATTGCTTTCCTTGATTTAAAGTGCAAATTCTGTATACCCTGCCACACAAATGGCAACAGCAAATTTGCGAGGTTTTTAACAAGGCTATCAGTATCAGCAGTGATTCAGTCCTTACTGCTGTCACAGTCTGCTGTTTTCCTCACCTTAAAATTTTAGCCACATAGTAACGTAGCCACAATTCCATCCATCCATCCGCTTCTCCTTTTCAGGGTCGCGGGGGGCGTTGGAGCCTATCCCAGCTGTCTTGGGGCGAGAGGCGGGGTACACCCAGGACAGGTCGCCAGTCTGTCGCAGGGCTAACACACATAGACAGACAACCATTTTCACTCACATCCACACCTATGGGCAATTTAGTGTTTCCAATTAACCTATCCCCACAAACTGCATGTCTTTGGACTGTGGGAGGAAGCCGGGGTACCCGGGGAGAACATGCACACTCCACACAGAAAGACCCCGGCCTGATGGTGGAATTGAACTGGAATTGACCTTCTTGCTGTGAGGCAACAGTGCTAATCACCATGCCACCCAATTGTTCATGGAATTATTATTAACCTTACAGATATATTTGTTAGATTCGAAAAAAATGGACTCGTCCGTCACCGATTTGTATTGTAGCAATTATTGCAGAGGTGAAAGTACTGTTATTATGACTCTACCAGAGAATAAGGTTCTGTAAGTTAAAGGACACTCTGCCTCTCCGCAACAGCAGAATTCATGCTGCACGTGCTCTCTGCTAGCAGGACTCTCTGTTCCCTGTAAAGAAATCCTCTTTGTCAAAGGCATGCGAGACTCGAGGCTCAGGCTGTGTCAAGGAAAATGAGAGTCACAGACTTGAAATTTCCTTTTGGTCAGACTAGGTGCAGCAAATATCAGAGTGTGATCATTTCTTGTGATGCTCGGCCTTCATACAGAGAGGCCAGCCGTTTCCCTGGCTCACATTAATGCTAAGTGAACAAGAACAAATGTGAAAATTCTGCCTGCTTACGTAAAACGGGCCATTTTGCTTTTGTCTGGGCAGTGAGCTCAGCTCTGCCTGCAGAGAGTGTAAATGTTCTAGGTTCCCTCGCTGCCACCACATACCGGCAGCTAACTCCCGCACCACCCCGCCTGCTAACAGGATTATCCCCTGAGCTGCACTTACTTCAACAAAGTTATCAAGTTTAAAAACAGTCTCCTGGTGGCTTTTGTGATATCAAAGGATTGGTCCTCAACTTTGACAGGTTAATTAATAGTCAAGTTTTGCACTGCATCCCTTGAGGCTTGCTTGTCTTATGCCAGTTAAACACATTCACTGCAGAAAAGTTTATATTAACAGACTGCACTCGATATACTGGTGATTCAGCCACATGTTCGGTCCATGTGAGAATTTAATAAGTTCAACGTCTAAACAGGTGGCAGAGCGTGTTTAACTAAATAACGGCACGCGGTGAACTATATTTCATTATCATAATGCATCAAATTAGCCTCATTAAAAGCTTGTGAGATGTGCAGCAGAGTGAGAATTAACATTTGTATAATGCACCAACGTGTAATGTAGATATGAAAATCTTCACAGTCCAAGGTGGTAGGAACATAAATATAAGGGAATGCAACATAAGTGTGCCGTGGTTTGAGATGCAGTGATAGATATTCTCTTTCTGTATTATCCACAATAGACGGTGTATAAAACAAACGCAAAAAAAATAAAATAAACACAAAATATTCCCTTTATTTTTTTTTTCTACCTTAAGACTACACAGGGTCACTGATGTAGCTCTAAGAGGTATCTACATTTGCATTTTATTTACAGCTCACTTTGACGTCCTCATATTTACACAGTCAAATAGAAGCGCTAAAAACACAGTGTTGAGAACAAACCAAAACTCGAAATGAGTCAACTTTAGAAAAAGATACAGTCTTCTGACGCAACAATTCTCAGTGCAATATTCCACAATGCAAATATCCATCATTCATATTAT
>VURO01022209.1:0-15359 GCA_015108175.1 Pelvicachromis taeniatus
ACTTCTTGGGTACTGATTAATGTGAAGGGCTACCAGTTTGACACACACTTCTGAAATAACACATTTCTTCAATTTAACTTTAATTATATGTTATCATTAAAAATTAATGATATTCATTTATGTAAAGACATTGATTATGGCAACTGTTTCAGCTAGCGCTGATCTAATATTTAATAATAATTTTTTTTAAATATATTATCTCTAACAAATTGATACCAATGCAATTGTGATTTAAAAAAATAGCAACAAAAAATAAAAATAGATGCAGCTTACTGGTAAGTTGTTATAGTGAGCTATTTTTAGAACAGGCCCGCGGGCTACTCATATGGTCCTTGCGGGCGACCTGGTGCCCGCGGGCACCATGTTGGTGACCCCTGGTTTAGAGCCATGACTGAACAGAACATCTTGTATGGTGATAGAAAAACTTGTTTCTGTTAAGGCACAATGTATCATCCTTTTCAGTTATTATTTCTTGTTTAAAGCTGTGTTTAGTCAATTCTGATTTCTGGCCCACAACCTTAAGATGTTTTTTTTTCCTATTACATTGTCAAGGCTTCTGTATTTGGAAAACACTGATTTACTTGTGTATATGTAGCAGAAACATAATCATTCATTTGAAGTCATATGTCAGACTAGCTAGTCTAGAAGTCCAATGTAAATCTTGTTCACTCTATTTTTATTTTGGGCTTGAAGCGCTCTCATATAATTTTTGCATTTAAGTTGATACATATCCTTTTATTTCAGAGTCTGTATGTATGTATGTTTACATAGCACTGTTTTTTATTGAAAGAAAACCCAACAAAAAAACTAAATAGACAGACTGTGGTTTTTGCATGTAAGCTTCCCACGTGGTGCCGCCAGCGCATCTTTCTGTCTGTGCAAAAGTCATACTGCCCTTGCATTTGCTGATGAGACGGGCTTGTAGCAGCACCCTGCAGATTTGAATTGATTAATTTTTTGACCTGTAAATACCGTCCAAAATGAGCATCTCTGCATAAGCCTGCAGTTCCTCTGTGTCCACATAAACCACTAAGTGTTTCCCATGCAGGTTTGTCATGGCCACGATTTGCTGCAGGATTTCATCCATCAAAAGCTGTGCATAGCTGGTGGCATGGTGTGCAGGTCAGGGGATCAAACCTCTGGCTGCTGGGATGTAGCAGAGCATTGCAGTCTTTGTGGGAGACCAAAATATGCAGTACACAACTGGTCATACTTCTAACCATGGCTGCAGTGCATCTGCATAAAGTAATTGAGCGAGAACCAAAATATAGTCAAGTTTTGTTTTGGTTCTTGCTACTGAGACATCTTTGAAGCTCTGAAAGATTGCTCATCATCTACTGTTATTGAATTAGCTTATAACACAGTGTGGCCTTCTAGGAGAAATGACTGGAAGTTAAACACCACACACACACACGCACGCATGCACACACACACACGAAAACAGCACAAAGTCTGAAATCTAGCTACATCCTTTGAATGGTAAAAAGTAGTGCCACCTGGTGAACGAATATAATGTAGTTTAGCCATTTTAAGCTAATTTAAAGAACTGAGAAAAACAATTCTAAAATGTAAAAAATAATCCTCTGACAAATATGAGCTACAGTCATTCAGCACAGCCAATATAGCATGGAAAAAAACAAACAACAACAAAAAAACAATGTCACAAATTCAATTCTATTCAATTTTATCTGTTCTATTCTATTTATACAGCGCCAAATCACAACAACAGTGGCCTTAAGGCACTTTATATTGTAAGGTAGACCCTACAATAATACAAACAGAGAAGAACCCAATAATCATATGATCCCCTATGAGCAATAACATGGGGGACAGAGGGAAGGAAAAACTCCCTTTACACAGGAAGAAGCCTCCGGCAAAACCAGGCTCATGAAGGGGCGGCCATCTGCCACGAGCGGTTGGGGTGAGAGAAGGAAGACAGGATAAAAGACATGGAAGAGAGCCAAAGATTAATAACAAGTATGATTCAGTGCAGAGAGGTCAATTAGCACAGGTCTTTGAGAAAGGTGACTGAAAAAGAAACACTCAATGCATCATGGGAATCCCCCAGCAGCCTATACCTATTGCAGTCCACTAAAGCAGTCCTACATATCTGTTTAATATGTGCATTGAAGGACCATATCCTGGTCAAGCCAGGCCAGGGGTAGACAACTCCATGCCTCGAGTGCCAGTGTCCTGCAGGTTTTAGATGTGTCTTTGATCCAATACAGCTGATTACTAAATTACCTCCTCAACATGTCTTGAAGTTCTCCAGAGGCCTGGTAATGAACTAATCATTTGATTCAGGTGTGTTGACCCAGGGTGATAGCTTACACTTGCAGGACACTGGCACTCGAGGCCTGGAGTTGCCTACCCCTGGCCTTTAATAAGCTAAGACCACTGTGTCTAGAGGTAGCTTTTTAAGCAATGCTTTAACTGCTTCTAATGCTTCAATTTGTGGTACATAGCCGATTATTAGAGATAAGTTAATCATAGTATTTAAAATTGAAGCATTAATTAATGGCAGGACTTCATTGAGCAGTATTGTAGTATTGTATTGTTTCTAAAAGATATGCTGATGGTTTAGAGGAAGCAATAACTGAAGTTAACTCATTTTTTTCTCTCGAACGGTTAAAATTTTATTTGTGAAGAAGTTCATGAAGTACTAGTTAATGTTAAAGGAATTGTTGGCTCAACAGTACTCTGACGTTTTGACAGCCTGACTACAGTGCTGAAGAGAAACCTAGGGTTGTTCTTATTTTCTTCAATCAGTGATGAAGAGTAAGATGTTCTAGCTTTACAGAGGACTTTCTTCTAAAGCAGCAAACTATTTCTCCAGGTTAAATGATGATTTTCTAAATTTGTGACACGCCATTTCCTCTCCAACTTACGAGTTATCTGCCTTAAGCTGCGTGTTTGAGAGTTATACCAGGGAGTCAAGTACTTCTGATTGAGACAGGAGCTACAGTATCCACTATCATACGTAGTGAGGAGGTAAAATTATTAACAAGATAATCAACCTCAAAATGTCCCCATTAGCTGCACTGATCTAAGCACATATCAGGCATGCACAGTGCCAAGCAGCTCCCCTATAAATGTTTAATCTGTAATCTGTAAATTTGTAGAATCACCCTGGTGCTCGCATAACTGCATCTTGTTGCAACTTATCTTTCTTCTGTGCAGTAACACAGGTTGAGTGAAGCAGGATCTGATTTTGGCAAGTTATTAATATCTAGTATTACACAATCATCTTTCAGTTTATTACTGCATACTGCAGTTTTATAAGGCAGTTACATTTTCTTGAATCATCCCAAGTTTGGTAAAAGTTTAAATGATCACATTATACAAGCTTAAACCCACCTCCCTTCATATCATCTGTGTTCCTGCTGGGTCAAACTTTGCTCCAGTCTGGGAGCAAAAACGAAATAACAATATAAAGATAAAATAGCTGATGGGCCTAACGGGGTTAAAGGAAAATAAGAGAAAATGAAATTCTGAAATCTAAATGCAAATTAGTAAACCACCACACAACTGTGCATTTATGATGTTTGTGTTAGTTTGCAAGCATATGTGCACTCTCGTGCACTCGCACTAATTCAGTAGGGAATATTCCATGATATGTGTTTTGCAAGCCTCCGAGGGCTGGCTGGAGAATTCTGATAAGGACAGTTAGGTGTAGTGGAGATGTGCAGTGTACTGGGCTGCTGTGTGAAGTGCATTGTGTGGTTCCAGGTTTGCCATTGGTGTTCTCCCCTACTTTACCTGTCACAGTGTTATCTGAAGGGACCCAGAGAGCTCCTTAGGGGCGGGTCTAAGTAACGGCAGACATGCAAGGAATAGAAACTACTCTTTCTCAGGGGCTACTTCTTAAAGATGGCTGACCCCTAAAATTACCATTGTTGCCAGTTTAAATCCACAGAAAGTTTATTTTTTAGGAATTGGCAACACAAACTCTGCATTTCACTCAGCAGTAGATTAGTGGATTTATGATAAATCCACATAACTGGATGACATTGGTGCAGTATCGGGACTCGTTCATAACAGTAAAATGAATCAAGAGGATTCACCTCAGGTCCAACTTGACGTTTATGCAGCTTGTAGCCAGTAGCAACCATTCCTAGTGTTGATCATTTTAGCCATCATTTTAGGTAACAATCAGTCAAGGATGGACAGGTTTGTTCAAATATATATCATAATTACATTTTTCTGTCTCTCACTTACCCTGTCGTCCATTCATGTACTGATATAGCAGGAGTGACTACACACAGTACTGCCCTTAGTATCAGGGATATGGTTGGTTTCAGTGTCTTTTTCAAGAGAACAGACATGTAGAAAAGCCTGAACCATCTACCATGTTACTAGTGAGCAACACTGCTCTACCTCAAAACACTCAACACTTACTGATATACAAACTATACAAGCTCACTAAACATCACTGTTATAGGTCTTGCTTAAATGCCAATGACAGACACTTTAAAGTTAAAGAGTTTTTTATTATATTAATAAACTTTGTTTTCTAAAGAAACACAAATTCTGTGGGTTTTTTTTGTTTGTTTCTTAAAATGAATTATGTATACCACAGAGTTTTAGAAAATATGCAGAATGACTTCCTTCCTCATGAAACATATAGAAAGTATTATAAATTTAAATTTGATGCTATGATGGCTCTGACTGAAGAGGGGTGATGTGTGGCAGAGCATGCTACCTGGACACAAGTTTGGGCCTGATCAACCTGGTTGATTTTCCAGGGAGAGGGTGTCTGATGTACGTGACAATGTCATATGCACCTGTACATCCTGACAATGTGTCCAGGTTGCACCATGAGGTGTATGTGAAACAAGTGTGTGCCTATGATGGGTGCTAAGCAGAGGGGCAGAATCTTGGAGACATAGCATTGAGGCAAACTATTGAAACCAAAATCTTTATTTTATATAAATTGTATGAGTCTGGACAAACACAGATGCACAATTGGCCGGCAAGCAATCACTAGGCAGTAATTTAATTTTATCATTTCAAACACTGACCATGAATAAAAAGCAAAACACAATTTCTCTAATAAAATAATAGATTTCATTTTTTAACTTTAGCCTTTTAGGAATGTAATTAAATAATATAGCTAGCCAAATATAGCATTCTGTCTGTGAAGCTATAAATCATATTGAGTCATTTATTATGTCTCTTTCTTTTTTAATTTATTAAATACAATTTCTAGTATTATGTCTCTTACTCAGTGTTGAAGTGCTCCTGGCAAGAGCCTTGGTGTGAAGGAAAATTACCATGGTAACATCTCTCAAGGCGCCTGTTATGTAGTTATATGTGTCCATGAATAGCACTCAATTTGCCTGCATCCACTTGTTGAGCACCGGGAAAAAAACATCATAAAAGTGTTACTGGCAGTAGGCTGCTGGCCCATGCCCATGGTGAACATGCTGCTTATAAGTTTCCCAGTGGGAAGGAAGTATGATAGAGGAGCATCGGCATTTCATCGACAATTCTAACAGGAGGTGTTCACATTGTCCAAGTTAAATGAAAACCAAGAGAGTACTTTAAATCCACTTGAATTTTCCCAACATCATCTTGGCTTCCTTCCTGAAATGTGACTGTGCTCCTTGGATAACAGAGCCAACATTATTATAGAAGAGGGCCCCCATTTGAGAATACACTGTCAGACAAATTAGTTAAAGCATCGAAAGGGAAACATGAATTTGTATGAAGAGCGTGAGAAGGCGAGAGGAGTGGCAGGGAAAAGTAAGATATACAGTAACTACTTGAATCTCTACTTGATGTTAAAGGGAAATAGAAAGGAAAACAAATATTTCGAGAACTGTTGTAAAAATAATAATAAATTAAATATATCTTTGTTCTTTGTTTAGAGCTACAATGTGGAACTTTTTAAACAAATGTTTATTTCTCAAAAAGTAACATCCCTTTCTTTCTTCTCCCAGTTTATTGCAACCGTTGTGGTGAATGCAGAGTTGACTGCATTATTTTAATAGTGTAACAGTGCATCTTGTTTAATGAAGAAAGATTAAACTGTTTTTAAGTCCTCTGGGATATGTAACATTGATTTTGTTATGTTATTTCAGTAAAAAAACAAAACACAAATTCTGGGCGATTAAGGCTATTGTTATGGCCCCTGACTGAGCAGTCCCAATACTGTCCACACAAACCTCAACCCAGTCGCATTAAACGCTCTAATGAAACAGGAAGCTGACTATTTGCTGAAACATGGTTTGGCGAAGCCCAGTCAGAGCCCCTGGAGCTCGCCGTGGATGTTGGATTCTAAGCCAGATGGCTCGCCCCGTTTTATTAGAGACTTCCGCAAGGTGAACTCTGTGACTGTCGCCGACTCAGATCCTCTCCCGAGAGTTGAGGATTGTGTGGACAGTATTGGGACTGCTCAGTATGTAACTAAACTAGACCTCCTTAAAGGTTATTGGTCCCTTTAACGGAATGTGCTTCTAACATTTCAGTCTTTGTCTGATGACTTTTTGCAGTACACAGTCATGGCGTACGGTATGTGTAACGCTCCTGCTACCTTCCAGAGGTTGGTAAATAAGGTTCTTCGCGGCATCCCCAACTGCAGTGCCTAGCTAGATGATTTGGTCATTTATACCAAAACATGGGAAGAGCATTTGGAAACTCTGCGCCAGGTATTTGTACATTTGGCTCAAGCTGTGCTGACCCTCCACTTAGCTAAGTGTGAGTTTTCCAAGGCTACGGTAACATTCTTGGCAGGGAGGTGGGGCGTGAACAGGTGCGGCCCATTGATGCCAAGGTTGCAGTAATTAAGGATTACCCCACGCCTAGCACCAGGCATGAGTTGCGTAGGTTTCTTGGGATGGTTGGCTACTATAGGAATTTTATCTAAGAACTTCTCCTCTGTCCAGCCATTAACTGACCTACTTAGCCCAAAGGTCGCCTTTGTTTGGTCAGGTGAGTGTCAAGATGCCTTTGAAAGTGCAAAATCCATCCTCTGCCACAGTCTAAGCTGCACCTGATGTGACGCGCTCCTTCAAACTTGAGATTGATGCCAGTGCTGTCGGGGCTGGGGCAGTGCTGTTGCAAGAAGACTTGCAGGGTTTGGAGCACCTCGTTTGTTATTTCTCCCGCAAAAATCAAGTAAATTACTCCACTATTGAAACGGAGACACTGGCTTTGTTGTTGGCTCTTCAGCACTTCCATGTATACCTGGGGACCAGCATGTTACCTATTGTTGTGTACACTTGTATTCCTTGCTCGCATGTTTAACCACAGCCAGCATCTCATGCGTTGGGCTTTGTTATTGCAGGAATACAACTTGAGTATCCGCCATAAAAAGGGATCTGAGAATGTTTTAGCTGATAGTCTTTCCCGGTTGTAGGTATAAACTGAGTTATTTTTGTTTGTTTTTTGCACTGTAACTTGTGTCCATAAAGTGCTCAGTGGACCAATAATGTGGCTGTCTGCGTTTACCCGTGACTATAAAAGACTGAGGAGAATTCACTCGTCGGGAGACTTTGCTTATGCACAGAGTGTGCTTGTCATCCCCCGTAGCCTCTGTACTTTGGCTACTGAGATGTGTTTCTGCCCATGTGGCTAGTTTTCATTTGTAATTTGAATGTGTGAATTCAATTCATTTGTAGTTGACTGTGGGAAATATTTTGTGTTGTGTAAACTTGCCAAGCGTTCCGTTGTGAACTACACTAACAGGTTTCAGTTGGTGTTTTTTGTAATAAATTTTTTTATTAACTTGACTTCCACCAAGGTGGGCTGTTTTATGTTACCTCCCTAACCCTAGCTGAGCCGGGTCATAACAGTAATGGTCAGTTATGATGATGGTTAAAAGTGACACATAATGGTTCAGTGTAGATGGCAGAGTTGTCTCTGGTTTCAGTGTCAGAACCTTTTGTACATCATCCACCGTAGCTTTTTGATAAAGATGAAAGGATCTCCCTAAACATTTTTATTTGCTTGACAACAGTCATTATTCACATGACCGCAAGCTATCTGTTTTCATATTGTCAGGCAAATAACAATGTGTTTGGTCAAGTGATGTTTTTTTTTTCCTTTTTCCCTGGAAAGACATTTTAAGATCTCTGCCATTTATGGTAATCAAAGGACAAATACCAACATGATGTGCCATCTCCCATGACCACATTGATTTCACAGTTCAGGGGTCCCAACAATTTCAGTTGTGGGCTGATGATTAAAAATGGCTTTCTAAACCCCCTGGCACCAAACAGATCTGCACTAACCCTGTAAGAGGTTTAGGAGAAATACTGTATTTCAGCGTTTCACGGACAGAAAGGATTGCCATTAAAAGAGAAACCAAGCGCAAACAAGGTTAACTCCATATGAGATCAGGAAAAATGAGAATTGTGTAAATATAAAAATCTTCTTAACTTCAGAATTAACCTTTTGATATTTCCTGCTGAGCATCTATGTGGAAGACACATTTATAGTCAAAAATTTACACACCCACGACTGTCATTTCAATAAGGAGACATCACTTGGAAGAATTGAACATGATTTCTTGAGATAGAGAAATTCATATATTTGACAATTATACTCCAATGACCCATCATAGCAGAACAGAATCCCACCATTGATAGGATTTAGGACAGGACCCTAAAGGCTGATTGGCTCAAGGAAACTGGACTAGAAGATAACTGGACTACAGTAATGATGTCAGTAGTGAGATTGACAGCGTGGGAAAGCAGTAGACATATAAACAGAACAGCAGTCAAACACCCAGGAAAGCAGGCACATGAGTGATTACAGAGCTGCTTTATTGAACTTAGACATACGCTTCAGGATAATTTGAAGGTTTTGATTTCTTGTAAGTGACTTTCAGAGTACATTAATTGCTTTTAGGCACTTTGCACAAATTTTAAATAGGGTTGCGGTCAGGACTTGAGGAAATCCATTTTAGAAGCTCAATGAGTTATTTCTAAACAACTGCAGATTCCAGTATCATCCATTTAAACTGTATATAAGAACAAGTTTGTTTGTTTTTTTGAATGTGTTATCACTTGAGCTATGTGGCCACAGTTAGAAGAGATGGGAGAGTAAAGGGTAGGCTAAGAACGCTCAACAATTTCAAAATTCTGGTTCTGTGTAACAAAAGAATTAAAGGGAATGTTTAAATGTAGAATACGAAAAGATCCAGCTCAGTATTTATTGGGGCTGCCAACTTTGAATACATTTCCAGACAAAAATAAATATAGATTATTATGTAAATTTTTGTTTCTGGAAAGAAAATGGATTATTTTTAATTGGATCAATGAAAAGCCACCAACAATAACTCAGTGGTATAAAGAAATCTTCAGAGTCCAAAATTAAAATTTAATGATAATAATTTTATGGCTATTTGGCGCCCTTTAATGAAATACTTACCTGATGATCTGAGGGAAACTATAGTGAAAGGGGCAAACCCACTTTAATGGTAGGTTGGGTTTGTTAGATCAAATGTGCAAATGGGTGATAGACACAAATATTTACTGTACTGTTACTATTTTTATTTTCCCTGTGGCTCAGGCTGCTTAGTATGTCATTGTTTGTTTGTGTGTTTTTTTTCGTTTTGATTATTGTTTTTGATTTTTGTTACGTTAAAAAAAATCCAAATAAAAAGAGGTTTATAAAAAACAAAAAAACAAAAACAAAACCTAAGAACACTGTACCTGTTACAATCTGCAAATAGAAGTTTAAATAAAAAGCTAGCCATATATTTGGGCTAAAAAACATGAATACAAAAAAAGGCAAAAGATTAACAATTAACAAAAACTGAAACCTACACTGGGAAAAACTAGACTGTGATGACTATGAATAAGACATGAACATGATTCAGAGCAGGAGCATGCGGGAAACTGTGAGAAACCATATGAACATGAAACATGAGCGTGACCTGAACAGAATCATGAAGTACCTGAACGTTTGACATGACATGAAGGGAGGAAAACAGACAACCTGACAAAGACTGAATGAAACACACATACTAAATACACATCTGGATAAGTGGAAACACATGGGGAAACAGCTGACACAAATGAACATAACGATGTCACGGGGGAAGAGCAAAACTAAATAAAGAAACACAAGACTTTCAAAATAAAACAGGCAACATGGCTTGACAACATGAAACACACAGACAAGAAATACATAACAACCAGCGCAGAAGACCTGGGTGAAACATAGACTAAATTAAAATTCATGGCTAATTAATAATAATCCAAAACTCCACATTATCTTTATAATTAACAAAAGAGATCAAAACCAACTGCAACTGCTGGGTTAAAGACCCAGCCCCTGACAGAACCAGCTATCAAGTATGATGATGATAGCATCATGCTTTGGGGCTGTTTTGATGCTGGCGGTACTGACAATTGGACAAAATGGATGGAATAGTGAAGACACATTACCTCTGAATTCTTTACATTCCTCCCAATTCAATAGACAGTGGAAACTTTAAAAACGAATGTGAGGAACAATGATCCCAAACACATATCAAAATTGGTTTATGAACAGATGAAGTAGGCTAACATTAAACTTCTGCCTTCCCAAAGTCGAGTCCAATGAACATGGAAATGAACAATACCAATTCTGCCAAGAAGAGTGTTCAAATATCTACCTGGTACTCTTTTTTTTAAATAAAAAATAAGAGTACTGTTCATTGTTGAACATATTACTCCAACAATGTTTAGCATCATTCGCTTCATGTGAACCTTAAGTACATTATAGGTAGTACTACTGCTTTAAATTATACAATCATTAGCTATCTTGATTCCACACTCCATATGTATGGTGGGATATGATATCATGAATAAATCATAACAGAAGATTTAGTGTTGATCTTTTCCATTTAAATGAGGTTAACTAACACGTTGCACTGAAAACTAATTACACTGATCAAAGTGCAGAAATTTACTTCATGCAGGCACTCTACTGAAAACAATCTTAAGTTCATATTGTAAGTGAATTGTGTTCCTCAGCCAAAAAAGGGATAATCATACAGCTTGTTCAGTCCACTATTCATTGAGCATAAATGATAATACTTTTAGGTTGTAAAACAAAAAGAATAATCCAAAGTTCTTTCTATGACCGTAAGAATCTGTATTAGCATACATTTGGTGAAGAATTATGCATTTTTTTTTTCAGCTTTTCAACACACTTAGAAGACCGTGCAGAATAATATCAGCTTTTTAGGAAATAACATGCACAGAAGCAGAGGGAATACAACAAATGTAAATGAACTTTCAGTTTCCTCTTGACAGCTAAATTAAATGTGTTCTACCAGTGTGTTTTACCTAATAAAAACATATCAGGTTGGAAAATTCAGAGCTGTTCCACTTATGGCTGATTAAGTGAATGAGCAACATGAGGAGTAATATATCTCCTGTTTAATATATTCCTTCCTCTTACATCCATTACAGCCTGCATCCACTGCAGTTCACTGTGTGTAGTGGTATAGGGGCTGCCTCTCTTCCCCATGACTCCCTTCCATTTTTCACAACAAGAGGATCCCTTCATTTAAGTGAATATGACGGAGATGACTGAGGGTCACTTGAGGAGAAGTGGAACCCTCTAGGTTAAAGTGCTGTGATCAGTCACCGGATTATGGATCAAAGGGTCTAGCTGAACTCTTGACTGTGAATTAGGGACCACTTGTGCATGAGAAAACACAAGAAGAACATAAACATCCCAGAAAAGCTTACAACTTCTTGATTCAATGCACAGCACATATAAACCAAACATATATTACATGGTAGAATCCGAAGGGAGAAACTGGTTTGAAAAGATTTTAGCATCAACATATCTGACATCTTGCACAGCAGGTACTACACCGTTTTAGGCATTATGTAAATTAATACTTTACACTTGTCTAGCATGCCTTTAAAGAATCTCTGATCCTATTGTTTGCTCCTCTACTAGAGGATTTTCACACAATTCTTCAAAAAGATTTATCCTCATTTGGAAATTTGAGAGGAAGCAGATGGAGAGGGCTGTCAAGCATGTCAGCCAAAAATCTCCCATAAATTTTCAACTGGGTTTTTATCGGATGACTGCACAGAGAATAGCATGTGATTGATTTTTTTTTTTATTCTTTAAAAAAACATTCAGTTACATCACCCTGCTTTATATGCATATTGCTTTTTATTGAATGTTCTATAGTTTTTAAAATAATGAACATTATTTTTTGCCTTGTACTCTGATAATCTCGTCACCCCATCTACCTCTCTCTCTCGCTCTCAAACACTTTGATTTTCATAGATGACCAAATCTGGCTATAGACTTTCATTCATGCTTAAGCTTAAGTGTGTAACTGCATTAATTATATATTGATATTACCTTTGAATAGGAAAAAACAGAAGGCACTTGAAAAAGCTAATGGGCTCATGGGCTTTGATTGTGCATACAATTGCACATAAAGTAAGCATATACAATCTCTAAAGGCTACCAGTATGCTGCAGACACAGGGCAATATTAAAACTGTCTATATTTGTCTTCAGTCTAATTACGTTTTGGAGTTTTTTCTTTGTGTATATTTTTTCTGTCTTTTTAATAAAGACACATTCCACACAATGGTTTTAAGTACTTGTTTCCCATGATTTCTGAATGTCTTTCAAAGTGTTTCTTTCTTTCACTTAGTCCTGCTACTGGACTAAATAAAAAAATGTTTATACTTTATTCTTTCTAAGCTTTTCAAGGCATAAAATAATATTTTACACCAACAAGGTAAATAACAAAGTGCTGTTACCACAAAAAACACAGAATTTAGGCATGGTGTGCAGTGTAGAAGTGGCAAGTCTAGAAACTTCTATGGGATAAGCTGGACTGAAAATGACTCATGTGCTCAAAAAAGTCAACTAAGGCACTGCTTTGATATTATGTTTGTGGTTATTAAATACTTCCTTCTTGGTGGTTGTATTTGAATTGAGGAAAATTCTGATCAACTAGATCTAAATGTTTTTACCAAATGAGAAGTAATTATTTCCAATACAGTGACTCTTTCATTGCCCACTATTGTGCATGCTCCACACTCCAGAAAAAGCTCAAATCAAAGCTAGTGGGAAAAATGCTGCAAGGTTGTTAGGCTAACACATCTTCAGAGACACCAGTTGCAGAACTACTTTTTTACATCCTTAATATCAAGGGTAAGTAATCTATGTGCATATATAGACCTTCTAATATTTATTTCTGTAGAAGTGATGAGTGAATCTGGTTATTAAATATTTATAGGTTTATAATTAGCAATAATAGCTAAATTTTTACTCTTTTATATGATTAATCCCATCTTACCAACTTCTGAATATACTAAGTATTGGGAAAAAACACACGTCCTTCTAATTAAGTTGTTATTTGAAATAGTTTGCATAGCAGTGTTTTGTTTTTGTTTGTTATTTTGTTATTTTTGTTGTTTGTATTTAACCTTGGTTGATATCACTAAACAACAGAGCATCAATGAAATTGTTTTCCATTACAGGACACATAAAGGATAATTTCTTTATGAGATTCTTGAGAATTTAGGTAATCTTTGTCTTGCATTCAAATGTTTGTTGAAATTGCTGTACTCTTATAATGTATTCTTCTTTTAATAGTAGATGTATGTTTTTATCACACAGAATACAGATATGGAGGCTAAAGGCATGGTGACGAAAACAGCTTGATGGAAGACACTTCTGGCTGTACATCTACTCTGAGACGGTGACTACTTGGTGAGGCCTGGTGCCTGTGACCCCTACTGGAGGGTGGGGGACCCTTGGGCCTCTGGACCTGGGGCTGGGGCTTGGCCCGCTCTGGCGCGGACACATTGTGGACACATTGCCGCAGCCCCCTGTAGCTTCTGCACCATGGTTGCTGGGTGACCCCCCCATCTGGGGCTCTTCTTTGCTCTATCCATAAGGGTGGCATGGCTGCCCCTCCTGTGGCCCTCATTGGGCTCTCGCGCTCTGGGGGGCCTCGATCTCCTCCTTGCCTGCTTCATGTCCTGGGGGGTGGGGCTATGACTCCCTACACCCACTATCAGATAGTTACATGGAGAAACCTTCTGAATACAAGTGTGCACACAGGTGAAAACATGGGTGTTCAGAGACACACATTATATCTTCCTTGTCTGCTGCCTCGAAGCATACCGTGCGTTGTCGGTCTTATGTGCTGCTCAGTAACATTCAATATGTATTATTTACTATTACTTATACTTATCTAGGTAGGTTGTTGCTGTGGTCTCCCTACTGTGTTGTTTTCTTTTTGCTTGTTTTCTTTTTATTTCTTGCATCAGGTGATGGAGTCCAGTGTCTTTTCTCACTGTCCCTCTTCCCCTCTGTTTTTCTTTTGTTCTCATTTACTTGTCTACATTTTTTCCCTTCGTATCCCCCAGTCATGTCTGTTCCGTTTGTAATAACTTAACGTAAAAAAATAATAATAATAACAACAAAGATCAAAAACAGTAGACCAGTATGGCAAAGCCATAATGATCCACTTGGAAAAATAAATCCGTTGGGCATTTTTCAAGTTTTTAGATGGAATATAAATATTTTAGATAAAATAACATTTATTCACAGATTTTTTTTTGTGTGTGTGTGGAGTGCTGAATCCAAATCTGAAATTTTTGTCTCAAATTGTCAAATCATAATCCTTATGTGAGGAGGTCATGAGACAGGTACAGTGACTGTATTCTTGAAGACTGCTGAACAAATTCCTGAAGAAATTGCAAGAAAGCTTGAGAGGTTAGGCTGTATTGAAGTATGAAGTGGTCATACAAAAAACTGAATTTCAGCTCCTTAGAATTGTACAAGTTCTGTTTTTATCATATACACTGCATTTCCATTTATGTTTGCTATGTTTCTATTACCCCCTCCGTGGATCGCTACCTTATTGTGGTGGAGGGGTTTGTGTGTCCCAGGGATCCCAGGGGCTATGCTGTTGGGGGGCTATTTGCCCCCTGGTAGGGTCTCTCATGGCAAATTGGTCTTGGGTTAGGGACCAGACAAAGAGCGATCCAAACGACCCCTATGAGAGATCCAGCAAGGGAACAGTTTACCCTGCCCGGGATAGGGTTACCAGGGCCCCGCCCTGGAGCCAGGCCCGGGGAGGGTGCCCGAGGGCGAGCTTCTGGTGGCCGGGCCTTAGTCCATGGGGCCCGGCCGGGCACTGCCCGAAAAAGGGACATGGGCCTATCTTCCTGCAGGCCCACCACCAGCAGGAGGCGCCGTAGGGGTCGGGTGCATTGTGAGCTGGGCGGCGGCCAGGAGCGGAGGCCCTGGCGAACCGATCCCCGGCAACCAAGACTGGCAATCGGGACATGGAATGTCACCTCTCTGGTGGGGAAGGAGCCGGAGTTAGTGCGTGAGGTTGAGAGGTACCGGCTAGATATAGTCGGGCTC
>VURO01022210.1:7380-17940 GCA_015108175.1 Pelvicachromis taeniatus
GGCAAACACAAAAACACACAAA
The DNA here is from genome assembly GCA_015108175.1 of Pelvicachromis taeniatus. Lineage (NCBI taxonomy): Eukaryota > Metazoa > Chordata > Actinopteri > Cichliformes > Cichlidae > Pelvicachromis > Pelvicachromis taeniatus. Next base: position 7,403 of record VURO01022210.1, read on the forward strand.
CAAAAAAAAAAAAACAAAGGACAAAAACAAAAAAAAAAAAAAAAAAATAACAACAAATGGGACTGGAGAGATCGCAAAGACTGTTGTGGTTTAACACTTCCTAACACCAACCCTTAACCCTAATCCTAAGGGTCAGTGGTTAGGGTTAGAAAGGGTTCCTAACCCTTCTTTATTAAATTACTACAATTAATGTGTAGTCTTAATGTGTGTTAATACAACAGATTAATACGATTTAACCTGCATTGGAAACAATGGTCGGTTTGGTTGGTTATGGGGAAAATACAACATCTTTGCAGCTGGATTCGTACTTTCTCTCACAAAATTCTCTAAACGTTGCGAGTACCTCTTTAAATATATAATGAGTATGGTTTCAAATCTGTTTCAAAGGGGTTCATTTCTTGACAGCTGATGAGCACAGTCAAAGTATGGAGACTTCTATTTTGGTTACAAACCAAACCAAGATGTACATACAAATGTTTCCAAAAAGGCTTACAGCAACTGACTAATCCTAGTTATCTGCATGTCCCTGAATGCAACATGGATTCAACATGGGAAACATTTTGCTGGTATGCTTAAATCGCTTCTTAATGGCTTTTTCACTATAGTGAAATAAATGAAGGCCTAACACTTAGAAAATGTTCTGCAACAAAGAAGAGCATTAAGAGTTTGCAGTTTGGAGGCTAAGACAGGCAGAACCAGCAGAACTGTCCTTTCTGTTCTCAAAGCTGCTGTCCTACAGTTCTGCACCAAATCCTGCACGTCTAATAGTGAGGGATGATCTCACCATCATGCCCACGATGAATGCTGGATCATTCAATTATAGAGCAACACAATGAATCATTCTCCTCCACACTCAACTCATCTGACACCCCCAAACCACAGAAGATGGCCCTGTTATCTTTGTAATGTGGATAAACAGTGACAGTTGTCTCAGACGGAAGGCCATTTTGATGGCAGGAGATCAAATGAGACCTTATTTTGGAAAAAGTGACAAATCTGTGTTTGTAGTGAGGGTTTAAAGAGAAAAATAAAGTCCTGTTCAGATGTCTCTGCAGAATTCCTACCCAGCCAGGAGGGAATGAAATTAGTAAAGTGGAGCTTTGGTCCTGTGACCACACTCAGCTGACAAAAAGAGATACTATCTGCTAACATTTCAGTTTCTGTGCATGTGTGTCTTTCTCTGTCTCGCTCACACATTCATATACTTGTCCTGTTCCACAGTAAATGTGTCAGTCACGGGTCTCATTGCTGGAACAGCCTGTCAGATCCCTTCCCTCCCCCCCTCGTGCCTCTTTTTCCTCTCTCCTCTCCATTTTTGGACATTTTCAAAAGGATGTGGAGGGATAAAAGGGTTCATACTGAAAGAAAATGGTGGCTCTTAAAGCAATGCTGTGTTTCTTGGGATTATCGGGATTTCGTGGTGATCCGCAAAGAGTCAAAAGGGAATAGGTCAGCATTCGAAATCTCACTTCAACACCCCGTTCGAGAACTTTACAGTAAATATTCAGTATAAGATACTGTTTCACGTTAATGAAACCATCCTCTCACTAAAGCCTGATTCATGTAGAAATCCACCAAGAGCATGTGGTAACAAAATACTTATAACAGGAGGTTATGAGATATTAACAAGCGATAAAGGAAATGATTTTTAAATCAGCCTTGCCATAGTAGTGTATGTCTACATGCACACTATAGGTTGGACCATTTGGCCGTATGGTTGGGCGTCATTTCACATAGGTTTCCATGTCTGCGGTCTCCCCTGCTTCTGGGAAGCCACCCAAAGAAAATGGACAAATGTAATCTAGAGAACAGAGACCTTTCGGAGGTAACCCTGAAATTAATTTGACACTGTATATTTGACGACCGGTTGCATATTTGAAAAACAATCTGCCCCGAGCAGTTGTGTCAACAAGCTGAAACTGAGCAGCAGGGTGCAGCGTTTCTCGAAAAGTATTTGTGGTTTATTTTACTGGGAGAGTCTCCCCTCTTCACTGTTAAAGCATCAGTCTGAAACAACAATGCCTTTCAAAGCTCCTGTCCCGGCAAGTACTGTAGTAGACTCAGCTCAGGGACAGACACATCAGCAGGGCATCCGGCACGCAAGGAGGCACTTGTATGTGCAAACTGGTCATAAAGAGTTACAATGTAGAAGACACGAAAAGATGCTGAAGGAGTGCAAAACAACATTGCTTTCCCGAGGCCTCACAAACCATCACTTTTGTTAAAGCTGTTGGTTTGCTGGAGAACACAAGGCGTCCTTTGGAGTTGGTGCAATGAGACAATTTTCATTGGGCAGGATTCAAGTTTTGAAATCTTCATCTACAACATAACCAAGTAGGTTTTGCTGCCCTATCCTAACTGCAGTACCTAAATACAAAAGCAGAAACACTGTGAAAACAAAGAAAAACCAAGTAAAAAAATAACAAAGTTATGGACAATCATAGTCTGTGGGCTGAAAAACTATCACTCCTAAATGAAAACTGTTGGTGGGTGGGTTTAGCATTTAAATCAAGTTGTAGGACTGTTTGTGAATTAAAAAAAAAAAAAACTTTAACAAAGAAGAAGAAGGATTTATGGACATGATTTAATCCTTTTCTGGTAGAAAACCAGAACATTTGTGGAACTATGACTGAGGCATACACATGAGAGACTTGGGATCAGGTTAATTGGGCAAGACTGTTTTCCTCTATTAACTGGCGGATACGATGACTGTTTGAACTGCCGTTCTTTCAGTCAGCCAAGGCCCTTGTTATTTCACAAGTGCTGGACCTTTGCCATGTTGCACAACCCAGAGAATAGGTGAACCCAGAAGAGCAGGGTTAACCTGGCTGGGGCTAGAGTGGTACACTAATCGAGACTTCATGTGAGGAAGTTGAGGATTGCTAATTATTTCACTGTCAATGAATCAATAGATTTAATATGGATACGGTCTTCAGTGGTAAATACTTCAGCCCAGAGCACTAGGAGACTACGACATTGTTTCCTTCCTGAATGTTACATGCCGGATAGCCTGCTGACCCCTGATCAGATGGCCTGTGTGTGTTGCAAGGCACACAGAACTGCCAGTGCTTATCCCAACATGTGTTTCCTGTATGGGAATGCTTAGAGTAATGCAGTATGCTTACAGTAAGTGTGCGTGTGTGCATGTGTGAGAGTGCGCACAAGCAAGACAAAAAAGAAGGAAGAGGCAGAGAGAGGGAGAGAGAGCAAAAGCATATCCAAGGGGATCAAACCGAAACCACAGGATATTTCTGACCTTGAGGGCGAGTGGGTAAAGCAGGGAGGGTGGGGAGAGGAAAGAGGGGAGGAAAAGAAAAAGAGAGGAAAGCTGAAGGGAAGGAACAAAGAGATGGAGGGAGCGAAAGCGGGGAGAGGAGTCTTTGCAGGGCAGCTGGAAAACCTCCAGAATCCTCTGCTCAAACCAACCATAAAATTCCAACTGAAGCCTCAAAACCAGTATGAGGACTGACGAGGGTTCCTTCTGCCCACAGTTTGTGTGTTCACATTTGTGTGTCTGTGCCACGCACACATTTACTTGTGTGCGTGCCATATGTGATTAAAGGGTCTGAGCAGAGGAGGCCAGGAGGCAGACGAGTGATGCAATCCACGGAAGCAAAGTAGAAGACACCAGGGCGGCAGGAAGGAAGGGAGGGAAAAAAGGAAGGAGGAATTGTTGCTTCTGGGGATCCAGCTCTCCAGGAATGTGCTGACGGTTGTAGCCCACACAGTCGGGGAGTGTTGCATTGTGGAAAAAAATTCTGCGGAGGTGATACCACCTGTTTTGAGGCGCCGCAGATTGCAAACGGATAATAAAATCACACATTATAAAAGGGATAGACTGTGTGAGTCATTATTGTTAATTTTCAACGACACAACAATGCTTTTTTTTCTGTACAAACTGGTCTCTCACACTGCAAGCTGGAGGCCTGATTCCACCCTCACACAGCAGTGGAGGTCTATTTCGGTACAAGCTACACAATGTCCACAAGCACCCACACAGGCTCTGTGGGTAACGTGATTGGTAAGCCTGGGCAAATAGTCTATTTATGAACATCGTAAGAGTGGGCAGTTGTCCTTGAGCTGGTTTGTCTGCCGTCTGAAGTGCTAAGTGCTGTATACAGTTACAATAGATAGAACATTCGCAAGGACAAGTAAGGTGGAGAGTGGGTGAGGAGGGGGGAGCTGAGAGAGTACTGGGAATAGAGATGGTGAGTCAGAGGCCATTTGGAAAGTAATTTCATCTCTGAATGCTGTATATCTTTTCATCAATGAAAGGAAAGTATTTTCCAAACCAGGCAGGCGCAAGAAGAAAAACATCTCTGTTTGGTGAAATGGAGCCTATTTGAATGGGAGAGGACAGGCACAATTCCTTTTTGCACTGTATTTCAGACTCCTAACGTTGTTTGTTACAGTACACTACATTCAGACTCTTGGTACAAGCCTACAACAGCCCACAACTACGGTTGTTGCTTATTGAGGTCTTAGATATGGCTAAACATTGGCATGGTGACGTGTCCCTAATAATGAGCAGACTTTAATTTTTTTCATGTAGTACACTATGTACAAGAGCAGATTTACTTGACTAGTCTGTAAATTTTGATAGGACAGTTTTGTCACAAACTGAAGAAGTACTGCGCTTATCAGACGATTGCAACAGGACTACAATTGTTTTGCTGGCTGATCTTAACTGGTCACGCATCTGGCAACAAATGCTAAATAGACTAGAAAACCTTAAGACACATAAACCCCAATTTAAACTTCTCTATTGAATCTATGTGGAGCGTACGATGTAGCCTACGCAAATGGCTGACGCCACTGTTCTTCATCCATACCTGTGTGCCGCACAGTAATTGTGACGTAGTTACTGCAGTCAGGCTATGTATGTTACAGCATATGGTTTCAGAAGAGTTTGTGGTTATGACGTAGCTATGGTGCAGATGTGCACATAAGTATAAATCCCCTGTAATGCGTATCTCTGATAGCTGTTAGGTAGCTAGCCCTAACAGTCTGGCAATACATTCTTCTCCCATTGGCTGAAAATCTACTATTAAAACTACTTAACTATGTTTGGGTGGTATAAAGAGTGGATTCATCTGCTGGGCACAATGGATATCTGTGCTAAATATTAGTGAAAGCTATCAAACGGCAGTTGAGATACTCATATTATAGACAATGCCACGCCTGGAGCCACAGTACTAGTATGACTGAGAAATTAGCTTTTTTGGGGGGTGTCGTATGAGCCTATCTGGCATCCTATATAAACTTTAAGTCTCTGCACTCTTGACCAAAAAAACAAAGACAAAAAAATATCACATTTCCTCATTATGGCATGGATAGTCTTCTGCAATTTTTGTGAATCATTGGTCTCAGATGCCCTGATGTTACATTGTGGTTTTAGAGGTTCCAGTGATACTCTGGACTAGCTAAATGTGGTCTGGCACCCAGCCAGTCAAAAAAAGGAAAAAGAAAAGGGGAAAAGGAGAAGGGTGTTGGGTTGAAGTGTTAGACGAGAGTACCATAGACAGGCCTGGACTGCTGTGTGTATCCTGGCAAAGCAAACTTGGCCTTGACACGACTGCACAAACATGTACAGTATTTGAATCCTGACCAAATTCTTCCTTACATAAATATGGGTAGAAGAGTTATGCTCATTTGCTAAAACAAGTGAAACAGCTCTGCAAATTTACATAAAATCAAGAAAGTACACAAAGTAGGAACAAGCCATTGACAAAAATGCATCGGTATCTTAATTAAAGAAATATGTTTTTAGTTTGCAGAGTTCACTGACTGGAGGGGAAGGGAAAGACACCACAGAATACTGAGTTGGACTGGTTTGTGTTGGTCTGGCATCAGCTTTGTGGTAAATATGGGCAAGCACAAAGAGAATTCTGCGGTTATTCTTGGACCACCACTGTCCACACTTCCATGTAATGTTCGACTGTTTACCATCACTGGTTCAATTCATGTGCTGGGATTATGAATCAACCCTGTTAAAGATCTGCAGAGAGGTCCTGCAAGGACACAAACTGACTTACCCTTCGCAGCATCCAAATTAAAGTGTTTGTACAGTCCAGCACACAAGCCTAGCCCAAACATAACCATCACAATCCAACTCCCTGAATTCTACTGTTGTGTTTTTTTGGGTTTTTTTTACAGTGTGTGCGCACTCTGTAGCCTCAAATTAAATCTGCCTTGGCTCTGACTTTTGCTTTTTCACTCACACAGTGCACATTTTGTCGTGTTGTTTGCGCGCTGTGGAATGTCAGCACTGGTATTTTCAGTCGTGTGGAGGAGTCTGCCCATAGCAGAACAAACACAGCCCAAAAGTCGGCTCAGTGTTTTGTTTGCTGAGCCCATCACCTTTCAGCGTGTTTTTGCACGTCACCTTCTTCTCTGACAACCTAATGTGGGAATTTAATTTGTTACTGGAAGGTCCGGGAAGAACCCCTGGCTACTAGGCATGCTATGGTCTAGCAACATCTGACCCTTTGACTGAATAACACAAACTGCACTGGAGTGAAAAGTCAACCAGTATCAGCTGAAAGTAGATCAGATAGTCTTGTTTCTGCAATGACTGTTTGACCTTTTGTTATTTCAGCGATGCGGCATGTGTTCATCCTCCTGATTACAGATGTCAACCACTGATTACATGTAGAAACAGTTCGTCTGTTTGTCTACCCAATCTTCATTCTGACAAAACCTCCTGCCACATCATTAACCACAAATACTGAAGTGCCCTTAGTATTTACCCTTGACTATACCACAAACCAGAATCTGCTTAACTCTTTACTGCGCTGCACAAGAACAATGATGAAGACATAACCACTACAATTGCTTTAAGCTATTGTTTTATCATTTTTGTAAAGCGGCTTCTATAAACAGAAAGCATTTATATAGGTCTTCCAGGCTGTCTGACGCTTTCATTTAGATAAGCCTTAAACAAAGAATGTGCTTACAAAATCAAAGTGTAAAATGCGGTCTGCATATATGTTGTCTCATTATTTTCCACAAAGTAATCAGTTTTTCAATAAACTCTAGCTTTTTCTCCTATGCTAATACTTTATACACAATATTAATATCTATGCAAATACCTTTAAGTCCCATCAGCCTGCAGTTGCAGATTATTACAACTGCAGATGTTTATGTGTATTGTAAGGACCTGTTGTATGAAAATGGCGATCTATAGAATATAGTATGTGTGGTAGGAAAGCAACCAGGTGGACATAGTGTTCCAGGTCAGAGCTAAAGCCTCCACAGCGCTGCACACTGGGAGCAGCCTGAGTCACCGGAACAGAGAGATTGCTAGCTTGCAGAATTCATTAAGACAAATGTAATGGATTTCCTCTGGAAGGAGAAGAAAAAAAAAAAAACCTTGGCAGCTGCAGAACAGCACCCCAGTGAATCCTCAAGTAGGTTTCCATACACCTTTGGAATGGCAGCATTTTGCAGCCCTGCAGATGATATATGTTTGGTCTGAATGTAAATGAATTAGCTTAAGTCCTTCAGCATGCTGGCCTGTTTTACCTTGGTACTGGTATTCCCTCTGCAGCACTAAGCTATTATACTATATACAGTCCACGATATTACACAGGGAAATTACTTTAGATCATAGAAGGCTGCCACGTGATACTAGCGATCAGAGAGCGAGCTACATTGTAAATTACTGGCACTGCTGAAAACTCTGTCCAGCCCTAAAAGACTGCATAGACTGTACATAATGCAGAGACACAAAGTGTTTTTTTTAACCCAACACACGCTGTGCAATGCCGCCACCACGTGGGTGCTAGCAGTAATGTTTTCATAAACGTTAACTTCTATTGCTATTAAGAGTTACGGTAACAGGGAACCTGGCCGTCATTGTGCTGTAAGCAGTTTATCCATCCATCCATTCGCAGCCGATTACTTCACACAAAATAAAGGGAGTCGCAGTAATATGAAGACTGCAGAGTACTACTTATTAAGCAAATAACGGTGAAGCGGACAGTATTTTGGGGCAACAGATAAAGTGCTAGCTAGTTAAATTAGCACAACAGTAATACCTTCCGTGTCACGGGTGAACAAACTTTAGAACACCGTCTAGTTTAGTTAAGGCCCTGTGCTTGTAGTCAATAACCCGAGACAAAACGACCCAGAAACAGCAGCTGTACTCAGCAATTCACGATTTTTTTGCAAAATAAAGACCGATCCCAATTCAGTATAAACGGCACCGGATGTCGGCAAAGTAAAGAGACAAGTGCCGAGCGACTTGTGCAGGAAGTGCTCTCGCCGTGCAGAATACTTGTGAAGGGCTGCCATTTTACCGAGTTTACGGTAAGAAAACGCTTCGTTTCGCTGTGTACATCTCTGGCTGCTACATTGCGTGCAGTGTGTTGTACTACAATGTTGTGTTATCAAAGAAACACACATTAGTTACATACGAAGTGCTATTTTTTTGTAGCTAACCTAGCTTGTTTGCCACTGCACGAGACGCTACTGTTAGCATTTGCTGGCAGTGCGTGGTATCGCGACAAAACCACAAAAGTGTTACATTTAAACCACTTTAAGTAATTCTATGTAAGTTTTTCTGACATCGAGGTCATTTTAAGGAACTCACCGAGCATTTATTGCCCTCCAGTTAAATATTAGCTGTCATTTCCCTAGTATTGGTGTCATCTAATTTCCTAATAGACTTACTAGTCTAAATGCCATTTTAACTGCTGCAAAGTTAGCCTCTTTTTACCCTGGCTCAAGCTAATGTAGATTTAAGTCAGTATATGCTCCACATGGCACATACATGAATATCAGTGTCGAGTAACAAACCCAGCCATTTACAGCTAAAGTTACAATAGATTTTTGTTTTTCTCAGGTGCCCGAGTGAATGATGGGGACCAAGGTGGTTCAGCTTACCTCAGGCTCGCATCATGAGCACATTCTGGCTTCTCTGCATGACCTGAGGCTGCAAGGTCAGCTGAGTGATGTCACCGTGCAGGTGGACTATCAGGGAGATGTGCAGGAGTTTCATGCTCACCAGGTGATGCTTGCTGCATCCAGTGGCTACTTCAAGAATATTCTGCTGTCTCCGGATGAATCTCGAGATAAACTGTCTCTCTCAAATGTGCACTTCGAGGATTTCTCTGCGTTTCTGGAATTTGTGTACACCGGTAAAGTTGAAGTTGCCAGAGACAGGATAGGTAATGTTCAAGCACTGGCAGAGTTTTTGGACTGTGATGATCTGCTGAAGGTTTGCAGTGAGGCCATAGATGCAGAAATTCTGCAAAAGACAAGCTCAAAAGTTGTGGCTCCAGATGATGTGCATGGTGCTCATAAAGAAGAACAGGCAAATGGAAAGAGCCAGTGTAGAAGGTTGCTGGTTAAGCGGCAGCTGTCTCCACTTAGGCCTGTTACAGAAGTCACTTCAAAAAGAAAGCAGGCCAAGAAAACCGTGAGGGATGAAAAAATGTGGGGAAGAAGGCTACAGGTGAAATTGCAGAGAACCGTTTCTACTAAAATAGTGCCTTTAAACATCAAAAATAAAACTATTGATGAAGATGGAGAGGATGAGAGCAGGACTGAAGATAAGGCTGAGCCAGAGAAAGAGAAAGCCAAAGAAGACGAGTCTTCACTGGGAAACCCTGCCTCTGATGAGGATGACTGGGGATGTGAGGACGATGCGCAGAGTAAGGATTCTGGGGACCCGTTGTTTTTACCACCCGGAGAGGAGCAGGACGAGGAGGATGAGGAGGAACAATCCAAGCAGACTTTAAAACAATCATCCAAGGCCCAGTTCCAGTGCAACAAGTGCCAGCGGACTTTCCACTACGAGAAAAGCTACTTAAAGCACATCAGGTAACATAATAATACTGCTTTAGCTCTAATATAGCTGGAATGATGTACTGTAATGTAAAGTATGTGAATTATATCATAATGTACATGAATATGTACATGATATAGGTTTTTCAATAATGCTGTAACTTGTTGGACTCTTGCTCAGTACGTACCATGGCGTGAAAGCAGATGTGGTTTATCGCTGTGAGACCTGCTCGCAGACCTTCGCAAACCGCAGCAATCTGAAGATCCATGAAAAGCACGTTCACAGTAACGAGAGGCTCTTTGTCTGCGAATCCTGCAACAAGACCTTTAAGCGTAAGAAAGATGTCGTCCGCCATCAAAGACAGGTGAGGACCAGTAGAATTTCTAACAATCATATTAATGTTATTTTAATATTAAAAAGTATTAAATGTGTAAGAATCCTATTTCTGTGAGATTCATATTTTTTATGTGGAGTTTGTGTCGTTGCTTCTTCTCAGGTGCATGAACGCAATCTGCGATACATCTGTCCTGACTGTGGGAAAACACTCAGCTCCAGAACTGCCCTGTTGTTGCATGAGAGGACACACACAGGCACAAAACCCTATGAGTGTACCGACTGCAGGGCCAGATTTACTCAGAACTCTGCCCTCAAGATGCACCGCAGGTACGGAGCTGGTTAAATAAAGCCTCAGGGTGGAGGGTGGGCCTGCAAAAGCAAGAAATTGACTGGAAGGTTTTAATCTTGGGAG
>VURO01022213.1:0-40556 GCA_015108175.1 Pelvicachromis taeniatus
GTCTACACATTTAGCCGTTTTTTTAGCCGGTTTTTTCCAGGAAGTAGCGCCCCTACGTCACCACGTCCGTGCGATACGTCACCACGTCCGTGCGGCGCTACGTCACCACGTCCGTGCGTCTATGATGGTGCATTCAAGGCCGCTCGAAATTGCGACACTTTGACGAGGGCCATTGGTTTGAATAGAGAAAAAAACGATCATAAAAACGTTTTTATCTCGAAAAGTATCCCAGTAAAAATTACCAAAAGATATAGCGGCCGTGAGCGGATATAGCACGATGTTTTAGACCTTGAATGGTGACAATAGGACGAGAACTGTGACCCAGGTTGCGTGACGAAGAATGGGGCAACTAGTTATAATAATAATAATAATAATAAAGAATAAAGAATTCCATGGGTCTGTGGATCTCAATTGGTTGATGCTGTCTCCCACAGCATCCACCCAATAAAGAATTCCATGGATCTGTGGATCTCAATAGGTTGATGAATAAAGAATTCCATGGATCTGTGGATCTCAATAGGTTGATGCTGTTTACCAACAGCATTCACCCAATAAAGAATTCCATGGATCTGTGGATCTCAATAGGTTGATGCTGTTTCCCAACAGCATTCACCCAAATAAGTCAAAATGAATATGAAACCCACTGAGAGCCATTAAGACGAGGGGCCATCGGGTTCTTTTAGGTTTTCATTTAATTATTCCGTATTGTGAAAAATGTGCTCTTCTCACTGCTTCCATTATCTGTTTCTGTGTTGTCTGCGTATGTTAACAAGCTATTTGCAGTAATACCTGATCAAACAACAAGCACACAGTCTTGAATTACAACTTCGGCTCTGGTTCGCAAGGACAGCTCTAGTACTGATCAACCCCCAGAAAACGACTACAGAGCCAAATCCATGGTAATTTGTATTTCGTACATCTTTAAGCCCCAAATTACTCTATGAAGCCTTTTAATTGGCACAGCAGGAAAAGTCAAGGATAATTAAACAGATGATCAAAGCTGCACATGTAGACAAAAGCTAGCATGTACAAGAGGTGATAAGCTCACATGTTGCACATGAAGTGGAAATTTTATTCATATACCACATTTATTATTCACAGACTCTTTAAATTCGGGACTTTTCATAAAAATAGCCGAACAAATTAGAATTATACATTGAGGATGTTACGGCTCTTTGATCTGATTCCCCGATGTTCTGCTGCTTTGCTCACGACTGACCTGCAGATCACAAAAAGATACACAAATATACACACAGGTGCACTGGAACCTTTCTGATTTTAGCTTTAAATGAGCATTAAACTTTAACTGAGTTGTAAGATGTTCCTGCAATAAAACAACCTAAAGAATTCACACATATCATGAAAGTAGATTAAGATGAAAAAAAAAAACAGTTAAAGGAACAAAATGAAAATAGTATACTTGCTTTTTTTATTTAATTGTTTAGGTTAACAATCCAATATCACATGTTTATGATGTAAAGCATTTTATTCCAGCGTGTCATCAGATGTTTTCAGTCTCTAGGACAGGGGTGTCCTTGAGCCACCACAGCTGAATTAAATGGTTAAACGACCTCTTCAACATGTCTTGAAGTTCTCCAGAGGCCTGCTAATGAACTAATCCTTTGATTCAGGTGCGCTGACCCAGAGTGTTATCGAAAACCTGCAGGACGCCGGCCCTTGAGGCCTGGAGTTGGAGACCCCTGCTCTAGGAGAACAGTCAGGTGTACTCCCTTTATTAAGTCTGATCTTCACAATACATCAGGCTCAGGTGTATAATGGCATGACTCTGAAGAGTTAGGAAAACAAAAAATTGCTGATGGTTACAGAATGATCACACTCGACAATCAGACTGTGTACAATGGAAAAAATCTAAAAAAGCATTGTAACGCTCCACAGGAGCCATCGATCAAAAAGAGATCAGTCAGAAGCAAGGGCAAAACGGACTGTTTAAGGGCTCTTCTACATGGATGGCCCTTGAATTGTTTGCTTCATTTTTATTAATGTTATATTTATGGAGTATATACTCTATCAAGAAAAATGTCAGGGCCTCTGTCTGTGAACAGAATCTCAAGCAAAAGTGAGTCATGCAGCAAGACAATGACACAAATACACAAGTTGTTCTACCAAAGAATAGCTTTAAAAAGGAAGCTCCTATTTCTGAAAGTCAAAGTCTTGACCTTGATGAACAGTGAACAATAAGTTAAGTGAACAGTTAACGTGAGAAAACCCACCAACATCCTAGAGTCCAAGCTAGTCTGAATAAAGTAATGAAAATTTCTTCCAACTTTAAACAAAGACCTGAAATGTTTAGCTGCAGTGTCACACTGGACCACACAAGAGCAAAGGATTACATCATTTTGACACTCACAGATATGTAAACCGAATGAACAAATAAACAAATGTTCATCTCGTTTCTTTCACTGAGTTCTCTTCATCTAACTTTGGGACTTTTGCAAAAGTTTTTTTTTTAACATTTTATTTACTGAGAAAATTACAAGGTTTCAAAACTTTCAAGCATGTTAAAAAGTCACTTGAGCATATACACTAATCAGACATTTTATTAGGTCCATCTTGGTAGTCCCAGGTTGGCCTCCCTTTTGTCTTCAGAACTGCCTCAGTTCTTTGTGGCATGGATTCATAAAGTTGCTGGAAACATTCCTCTGAGATTTTGGTCCACGCTGACATGAAAGCATCACACAGCTGCTGCAGATTTGTCAGCTGCACATCCCAGATGCAAATGTCTCATTCAACCGCATCTCAAAGGTGCACTGTTGGATTCATTTGAATGCAGTGAACTCTTTGTCATGCTTGAGAAGCCAGTTTGAGATGATCTGACCTTTGTGGCACAGCACAGTATCCTACAGCAGCAGCCATCAGAAGAGCGATCTTCCTGTTCTCCTTCTGTTGGAAGTTTGATTGTTTTTGGATTTGTGTGCTCGAGTGCTTTTTTTTTTTCTAAGATGGAGTACATTCTGTCCTTTTTCTTTAACATGGATTTTAAATGGGCCTCCTTCTGTTTCCTACAGCCTTCATGTATTTTCAGCATCAATTAAGACTCAGTATTCACCTGAGTCTCTATTTCTATGGAAAGATTCATGTCATTGTAGAATAGAGAATTTTATTAGAACATATTTTAATGAGATGATTAGGACTAAAGATCCCTCAGATCATGGTACTAAAGTGTGAAAACATGGAGACTGAGATGTCAAAGTCGTATCCCTTTACCCGCTGTCGTTTTGGCAAATGTTCAGTCTATTAGAAATAACTTAATAAGGATTTAGTGTGCATGCATCAACCGGCATGCAGCCTGTTTCAGTACACAATCTCCCTGGGGATTAATAAAGTATTCTGATTCTGATAAGATGGATTTTATTCGACCAAATGTAATTTATTTGGTAAGCTTTGGAATTCTTGCATCCTGGCCTGGAAATCAGCATTCAGTCCTCGCATTTGGCTCAACACAGATGCCGGTGTGACAGGGAAATGCAATGGTGCATGAGTCTGCACATACACCAGTCAGCAGTGGTGTGAGGGAGAGAGTATGAACAGAGGTCACTGAGTCAATGTCCATGACCTTCCTCACTGTGGTATATAGTCATCCTAAAGCTAATGCTAAAACGTCTCTAGCACTATTGATACTATTTTTAAGAATCTGCTGTTGTTAACTCTGGATGCATACGGAAATCTACTGGGTGACTTATATGTTGGAATCCGTGGGTGGCTTGTGTCTCCATCAGAATGCAATTTGCCCGACTCAAGACAACAGGAGCATGGATCTTTTATACGCATCAAGTGAAGAGAAGTGAAGCGAAGCGAAGTGAGGTGAAGGGAAGTGAAGTGAAATGAGTTGAAGGGTGCACTGTGGTGAAAAAGAGATGGACATGGCCAGCAACAATACTCAGGTAGGCTGTGGTGTTTAAATGATGCTCAGTTAATACTAAGTGGCCTAAAGAGTGCCCAGAAAATACTCCCCACACCACTAACCCACCAGCTTGAACTATTAATATGAGACTTGCTTTTTTGTTGTTTGTTATTTGAGTTACTGTAACCTTTCTCTCAGTTTGAAGCAGTTTGGCCGCTCTTCTCTGACCTCTGGGATCAACAAAGCATTTCCACCCAGAGAACTGACACTCGCTGGATATTTTTTATTTTTCTCTATGATCTCTAGCGATGATTGTGTGAAAATACTCAGACCAGCACATCTGGCACCAACAACCCGCCATATTCAATGGCACTAAAATCTACATCCTTCTCCGTTCCGAAGTTCAACCAGTTGTCTTTGCCACACATTCATGCTCAAAGGCATTGAGGTGTTGCTATATGATTGTCTAATTAGATATTTCTGTTAATTGAATGCATATATTATACAATTGTCTTTGTAAGGACCACTATTCATATAATGCACTTCTTTAGTTCTTCCTATAATTTTAATGATGACTTTAAAGTGTTGAACCTGAGCTCAGACCTGATTCTAAGCTGAAAACACAGAAACAGTCCTTTTGAGTTTTGTCCCAAAGTAAAGAACAAAGAATAACATTATTCAGGCTTTAGATGCTTGTTGAATGCAAGTCTTAGCAACTTGTACACATCCTGTATTTTAACATTAGTGACCTAGATATGTTCTTTTAGCATGGCTTTGAAAATATGTTATGCAGCTTTAAAAAAAATATCGTTTGAAGGGATTTACCCCCCTGAGAGGCTTATATTCATGGAAGCAGAGAAGCTTGAGATAATGACATCAAAGTGACATTTGTCTGTGGAGACATGACGAGCATGCTCAGTTTTGTTCTTTCCTTTTAGTGTTGTACTTTTTAAAAAATGATGCTTGGAACAAAGTTTCAGACTTTTTTCTTCCCATGTACCTCAGTAACGCTCCAAACCCATCGTGCTGAGCGCTGTGGTTTCTATTCTAGGTATCAGTCTCTGATGATCGAAGCCTCTGATAACAGAGCCCCAGCTGAGCTGAAGTGGAGATGTTCTGCTGGAGGGCACAAACAGGAGTTTCTGCATATTCATGCGCCAGCCGGTACTGTATCGGTTATTATGAGAGCTAGGCAGCTGACAGAAAAACACACCCTGATTGTTATCTTTCGTGTGCTTTTTGCTTCCGTTGCATAATGGCAGCTCAGCAGCAAACTTTATCAAGAAAAACTAATTCTTATATCCTTGAAATGAGGCTCGTGTGCATTTCCGTATGGGCACATTTCCAGTTTTATTTTGTGTGGTCCTTGTGTATTCTTGTCAGTTTTACTTTCTCCTCTCGTTAGTTTTCCTTCCTTGACCTGATCACTCTGTGTTTTATTTCATCACTCACCAGTTATGGACTGCCTGATTCTTATAGAGTGCTTTTCTACTCTCCCGGAGTACTCAAACCGCTCTATACAACAACCACATTCACCCAATCACACGCATTCATACAAGCACTATTTTTTTTAGTGCTCTATCTAATACACATTCATACTCCCAAGATATTAACCCCAAGAGCAACTTGGGGTTAATATCTTACCCAAGGATATTTGGCATGCAGACTAGGATCAAACCACTAACCTTCCGATCAGTAGTTGACCTGCTCTACCACCTGAGCTACATCAGCTAATTGCTCGCTTGTGAACATTGTAGTCCTCAGTTTCCTTTGGTTTCCTTTCACATCTCCTTGTTTGTTCAAACTTTCTTACAGATCTTTGTTTCCTTGTTTTCATTTTGTCTCGCGTACAGCCCGTTGAACAGTTTTAAGGCATTTGCTGTTTGCCCGCTTCGCATCAGGATTGTTGACCCCTCCCTGCCTTTCCATGCTCGACTCCTGGTTGCTTTTGAATAAAAGCTTGGAATTTTCAGCCATGTGGATTCAGTTTTGAGTTAACAGTTTTTTCTGACAAATTGAAAGCTTAAATTGTTCACGTGTAGAAGTTATCATTAGATAGAGGTTACCCAGCCCTATAACTTGTTAGACATATGATATATTTAAAATAAGTAAATAAACAAAGATTCAGTTTTAATTGTGTTTGAAATTTTTGTCATTGCTTGCCAAGACTTTGGAGATCTGATTCCAATAGCCAAAAGGCATAGGGTTAGGTTTTGGATAATTATTGCTCACAGTAACAATTATCGAACTTAACCTCATTGTTGCTAACGTTGTGACTTTGTTTCTAGATTTAGCTGTCTTTCAGATCTCTTTAGGGATTGTTTGTATTTTCTTTTCAATAGACATGAATCTGAGAACAATGCCATAGTGCTTCACAGCAACTTCTGGCTCTCCTGGCACAAGAATGGCGCTGTCTTTGCTGTGTTTGGGTGAGTGCGGCGTGAAGCTTCAGAGGATGGCAGAGAGCAGCGGTGACGTTAAGTCACCTGGATCTGTTTAGATCATTTGCTGCTGGTTACTGTCGCAACTCTAAAGCCACTAGAATGATATTCAGGGTAGCCTGAAATTGTTGGTGCGTTTCAGTCACTTTACCTGGTAGCTATCCAAATTTGGATTTGAAGATCTTTACAGAAATCTCAGTCTGACAGTTTGACTGCAAATGTCGGTACTTTTAAAAAAGCTAGTACGACAAGCTTTTTCTCAACTGAAAAGCCGCCCTCATTCTTATCTGTATGAGTACTGCTATTACAGTACGGTCTCCACCTACACTTACTCACTGCAAAACATCTCAAAGATTCGTCTGCCGATAAAAGACTTGCAACAATCTTAAAGCAGAGGTAGATGAGAGCAGAGGAGCACAAGTCGATTTGGCAGAAAAAGTCAGGAGAAATTAACTTGTGAAAAAGTGCAGAACATTACACACCAATGATATTTGAGAGTATCTGAGGTTGCTGATGTCCTTTAAGAGAAAATAAGCCTTCGCAGTGAGCACACAGATTATACTCCCTGCACTGCTTGGACCAATCACGTCTGGACTTGAGGCGCTTTGGCCAAAAACAGAGGTGCTGACTCTTCAAAGTTGGAGCCTGGATTACTTATCCTGGGAGCCCGGTGTCTCATGACTCTCTCTCAATATACTGTAGACTCTAGTGGCATAGCCTCATCCTCTCAGCAAAAGCTCTTTACTAGGGGAAGCCTGGAGCCCTGCTGAGACTTTCATTAGAAGCTCAGAGAGAGGATGATTACAGAGGAAAACCTACACAAACAAGAGCTGGCTGCCTGACAGTGTGAAATCTGGCGACATGAAACGACAACGCTCATTTCTGTTTCTCGTTCTGGATGGGGAGCTTTCTGTGCTCAAGAGGAAAAGACGAGCACGGGGAGAACAGAGCTGGAGCAGAGTGAGTGAAATGAGATGCAAAAGACGTGCAACAGAAGAAACCTGAGTGCTGTCCGTGTCAAAATGCTAACACACACAGTTTTTTGTCTAAGGGACATGTTGAGGGCGTGTGGAGCAGAACGTGTGGCCTTCAACGTGTTGACCTTGGATGCAACTTTAGATTTAGATTCGTATTTTATAGTTTGGCACATATCGCTTCAACAAGCATTTCTAAAACTTCAACTGGAGTATTTATTGAAACATCTGATAAATTAAAAAAAAACATTGAATGGCAATTAGCATATGATGACCTCCAAGTGAGAGGTCATCATATGCCTCCATGTGATCAGGTCTTAAAGAAAACAGTGTTACAGGGTTAAGAAAACTTTTTAATGGTGGCAAAGAAAACCACAGCTTAAGTCATGACAACAAGCAGTTTAGCTTAACGCTACTATAGGTTAGCATTTAGCCAAACTTCATTTTTACGTTGAGCATTTTGCCCTAAATGTCTTCTGTGGCTAACTAGACACTGGTATTGCAGCTATGATTAAGGCCACATAAATTCTGAGACACTGCCCATGTTCTCGTAGTTTTACTACAAGCTAATTCTAATACCTCAAAACTCTGAAAGCATTTTCAGACACCAGCCATCTGCTTAAACAAGCTGTGAACAAACAACTGTAACATAATTTTCCAGTCTTAAAGTGAAATCTCACTGGCTTTAAATATTTCCCACTTCACTCCAAGTAAGAGCTTGCGCTAATGAGAGTGTTTATTTTTTTGTGCTTGAGTACAGCACAATTTGGAATTACCCCAAAATTAATTTCCTAACTCAATTTTTTCTCCGCAGTAATAAAAAACAAATAATCAGCACTTTGTCTCGAGGACACTGCATTAAGAAGAGCTGGACATAGCACAGCTGCTCTGTGTAAAGGTTGGCGAGTGAGAGAGCCCTGAAGGAGTGCGTTCTATATTCTTTAAGACAGTTCACCCTGAGAGGTTTATTTTGCCTCAGGCGCAGATTTTCTCCCGTGGCATCACCGTGACACGCATCTCTCTCTTTCGCTCTCTTTGTTGGACCTTCTCACTCGCACCCACACTCTCTCACCATCTTATCGTTCATTCAGAAGAGAAGTAGTAAACAGACAAAGAGGCCTTCCCCTTTGATATCGTGTATATCATACTGCTGTATAGAATATGCTCAGGAGGAGTGTGCCACTTGTGTGATGTATTATTCTTTTGATTCTGTTGGTGACGTGCATGTGTGCATAAGAATCAGAAAGTAATTAAACAGCCACTTCTATTGTTTGATTGTTGTACACACAACCTGCAATCACTCATTGTTGAGTCCCCCCTCTTTGTGCTGCCAAAGAACTATGATTTTTCAAGGCAAAGGCTCTGTGTAACCACTGAGTGGTATCCAATATCAGGCGTAAAGGTGTTAGCAGCTGATCCTTAAATTTCTGGAAGCAAGGTGAGTCTTCCATGGATTAGTGCTGTTTCTCCAGCACAAGGCATGATTTCTCCATCAGCTGGACATGATGGGAATTGAGAGATCAACTCAACACCTTGGACTCTGGAAGTCTTGACCCTTGACGAGTTTTTGCAGTGTAGAGTGCATTATCAGGAAAATACTGCCGCTATGAAGGCTTTATGGAGTCTTCAGCTATGCTTATGTGGGTGGTAAATGTCAAAGGACCGTAAACATGAATGCCAGGATCAAAGGTTTTCCAGCAGAGCGTTGCTCAGAGCATCACAGCACCTCTGCGTGTTTTCATTTTTTTGCAACCTGTTGCAGTCTATTCTCCAGGTAAGAGATGCAAACACACACCCAGCCGTCTACGTGACACAAGAGAATGTGTAATTCACCAAAGCAAGCCACTTTCTTCCAATGCACACGTGTTCATTGGATTTTGCTTTGCTCTGACCTAGCTGAATCCGCAGAGCCGTGGGTGACGTTGTTGTTTGCGTTTGTCACAAGTGAAACTGAGCTGTCTATGTTGGATTTCAAGAACTGAAAGGGTTCATTGGCTACCTAACCCCTTGACACATACCATCGCATCACGATAACCAGTGTTTGTCACACTTTCCCTGCCAGTGGGTTTAAATTGAGGCGGATTGTTGTGTATTTACCTTCTGTCACAGCACTAACGCACACCATCTTCTTACTAGCTTACCGGCAGGTGGCCTCAGTGACACTTATCTATCCAGTGTTTACGGCTATCATCAGAGTAATAGAGTGATACAGATCCCATAATAGAAGATGACATTAGCATATCCTGTTTCATTTGATTTGCTTTGGCTCAGTCACTGCTTTTTTGTGTCCCGGTAGACACACTGACAGATTCATTGCTAGGAGGCTTTTAACATTTCCCTTTTATTCTTTCATGTGGCATCGGCTTTTATTTGCAGTTCTTTCTCTGCGGTCATTGCTCACACTGTTGTAGTACAATGCAAGGCAGGCCATTAACAACCTAATCACTGTCTGCTGAGAAACGTGAAAGTTCAGCTTCACCCTGCAGACTGAAAAATGACAAGACATCATTTCATAAAGTCAAAGCTTAATTTTTAATTTCTTATCATGACTGCACAGTTTGAAAGCTAAATTAGGAGTTGGAGCGAGGATGTCAAAGATTGAGCATAGCCTGTTTTAAGAGGAAGTTCTAACACTTGCTGGCATTAATTAACTTGAACTACCGGCTCTTTCTTACAGTGTGACCCCAGAGTTCATTTGCTTACACTGCCTCATTAAGAATGCTTATGCTCTGCGGAAATATTATAATATAACAATTATCACCAGCTTAATACTCAAAAATGCAATGTTGATATGTGTGTGATAACTGTGGTTAGGATACTTAAAGATAAAGAGCTAATGTTCATAATTCAAAAGATTCCTTGGTGCGGTCTTCACCGCAATCTAGTCACAGCAAGAAGGTTCTGGGTTTGAACCTGTGTGGATCCTTTCTGTGTGTACTTTACATGTCCTCCCTGTGCAATCTGTTTCATTTCAAGTTTTCAGCTTTCCTTCCACAGTCCAAAGTAAAGCTAACTGTTGATCTAATCGGGAACGGGTCAGAATCATCCGTCTCTGTGCTAGCCCCCTGGCAACCTGTCACTTTCAGCTGAACAGGGATAAGCACTTCCACAACCCTAGTTGGAAACACTATTAAAAAGATGGGTGGCTGGATGGATGACTTGTTATTTGCTGTTCACAAGAAATGTGTGTCACATCCTTCTCCACATATAAAAATGAGTCTTTAACACTAAATCAATTATGACCATGTGACTACCAAAGCCACAGAAGCACAATGTGATAAATCTCGCATGTGGCGGCTGCTGAGCTGTTACCTGTAAAAGCATCACATATAGAGTAATTTTGTACTGAAGTGAATGTGTCAGGTTGTACTGTACCTGCAGTTAGTGACTTAAAGTACTCCATGTTTTCCTATCGGTCGCCTGCTGGCGAGATGGTTTGTTAGTGTTATAGTGTGCGACCGTCTCTGCCTCCGGAATAAAGCGAGGGTTAAAGCTTGTTCTGTGTGGTTACTCACAAGCAAAGCAAGTAACAGCATTCGCCAGGACTACCTTCCATTCCATCAGAGGTAGATGTTTGAGATCAATCGGCATCTGTCAGAGTTTGGATGTGGATTAATAACTGAACACTGTCTGAACATGGTCATCACTGCTAGGCTGTGCATTTGACTTGCAGTTGCTAAGTAAGTAATGTGAGAGCACATTTGAATTAGGGCAAGCAGCACTTGATAGCAGTGGTGGCAACATGCGATTAGTCAGTGACCCACATACTCAGCAGCTGACCTCTCAGCTGCTTGGATGTAAATTGAGATTGATTTGCTAACTTGCTTGTTCATGCACAATTACATATTAATATGAAGGTCACTGAAGGTGCAAGTTGAATACATATGAAGCATGCGTCTCCTTACCTCTTACATAAGATACTTTTGTTTTACATCTGCGCTTAAGCTGCTTAACTGATGCTGTCATGCGAATATTTTAGTGTAGTTTTAATTCTGACATTATGTGAAAAACCTAAATGGGAAACACAGTCGCTGCTAAATGAACCAATCCTTTATTTGTCATCTTATTTTCTCATTTCTTATTGTATATTCATTACTGATCTTCAGGGGCTTGACGATAGGCTGAAAGGCTAAACACAATGTATAACACTGCATTTTGTATAAAACAAAGTGGCTGTGACATCTGATATGATTATAACTGACTGATCATTATACAAATCCAGAAAATGTGATTTTGTAGGTCACATTTAAAACATTTGGTTTTCTCAGTCAGGAACTCCTGCAGTTTTCTTGGTGATTATTATTTTTGCAATAATCGTTTCACTGGCTAAACAGGTTTCACTCACATGTGGATAGTTCCGTTTCTTTGCAGATTGACAATATTTGACAATAACATCAGTGAGTTACGTCAAGTAAGTTGGAACATTGACCGGCAACACAGATTTGAGCCAACTCAGAGACTCAACATCAGGTCATATATAGAAGGTTTTCATCACTTCACCAAACTCTAGTGACAAAAACATGCTCAGGATTGGAACTGTTCATTTACAATCATCTCACATGGTTAATATGTAATATCGTATGAGTTTGTTTTTAAATCGATTTGTTTAAACCAAGGTAACCCAAAAACAAAAAATATCCCACAAATAGAGTAAAAATTCCCAGTTTTTTGGTGGTAAAACTTGTGGTTGTTGTCAGCAGACTCTCTTGGTTTTGAAGTGAGCATCATCTGTTGCGGAAGATAATATTTAAACATTTATTAATGCACACTTTAAAAGCTGGAGTTACTCATTCTTGGACTGGTGCTGTGTCTCGGGCCTTCCTGCAGGAGAATGAAGAAGGAGAGTGACAGCGAGGCTTTTTTAGTTGAACAGTGTTGTCATGATCGGTGTGTGGAGAGGGAGGAGGGTGGACCCAAATGCAGGACTCACTGGCAGGTTGAAAATGTGGATGGTGTTTAATGTGACGCCAGGATGAACAGAACATGAGACGACTGACTGGTTGAACTGAACTGGAAACACAGATGCGGTAATGACTATAACGAGACAAGGAACCGATGAAACTGGTGGCTTAAATACACAAAGTGATGATGACGATAAGAGACAGGTGAGTACACACCTGAACTAAATCTATATAATGACACACGGGAAGTAGATGTGAACACTGTGTGTTAGGCACTGTCTGTGTGCCTAACACAATAAAACAGGAAGTACATGGAAAATAAACAGTGACAAAGTACAAACTGAAAACGCTGGGCCAGTGACACATGAACCCTGACAAGTGTAGTGAGAGCTGCAATACTAGTGTGGCTTTACTGAAGAATCACTCTAATGGTGAAATGGTCAAATGCTAAACACTCAAGAGTTTTCTTTATTAATTTTAGGTTCACTAAATTCATGTAGGTTTAGTAGAGTAGCGATAGTTTTTCCAACAGCATTAGCTAACTACTTGGCTAATGGTAATTGAATGTTCTGACAGCATCATTATCAGTTATGATGTTGATCCTGGAACTACATTAGGACGATGTAGGAACCACACCAGAGGGCTATCCGATCATACATGTAACTTTACATCAAACTATATTGATATAAAATTATATTATTACCTCCAGCTGTCACGGCTGGCAGAATGGCCTGTTGTGTGGTGTGGAGAAAGGAGGACCCAAAATGCAGGCAGCGTAGAATGCAGGTGAATGGTCTATTTTACTGTGAGCCAGAATACAAAAGACAGCAGAACGGGGACCTAACATAGACTGGGAAAAAGCTAACACAAACCTGGAGACATATGAATGGAGAGCAGACAGGACAGGACAGGACAGGACAGGACAGGACAGGACAGGACGCAGCGAGACAACAGCATAGTAACACCACGATAAGTAGACGATCTAGCACTGAACAAAGGAGGACTAAAATACACAGCCAGCAACGAGAGGGATGGGAAACAGGTGGGAACTAGGAAGCAACAGTAGACACATTAACCTAATGCACAGAACATGGAACCACAAGAATTTCACAATAAAACAGGAAACACAAAAGCGACTCAGAGATATAACAATAATCCCACACAGAAACACAATGTTGCAAGAAAACACACACATACTGGGTCACGGACCCAGGACCGTGACACCAGCAAGGACATTTTAGGTAGCATTTCTATGTGCGAGTGAGTCTTTCTGTCTGTAAACACAATTACTTTAAAAGTTTTGAATAAAGTGTGATAAAACTTTGTAATTGTCTACAATGGGGTCATGTTAGCGATCCATTAAAATTTGGCTTACAACGTCAACTTGTAAGCCAAATTTTAACCGGGTCTTAAAGATCAACTTAGTCAAACTTGGTCAAAATGTGACAGTGTGTGTGTGTCAACATGTAGAACATACTGTATAAGGATTTAAAATATCATATCACACTTGACCTCTGACCTCTCCTTCAAGGCCAATACCGTATATTGATCTGAGAGTCAATGTGATAATAATGCTATGCAGAGGTATTTAAAAACTGTCTGCTATTGTTAGCGTTGATAGCATATAGTCAAATAGGAAATTATATATGGGGAGTCTAAATGTCACATTCATTTGGAGTTCTGACCTCCTCTTTCAGCTGAAATAAGGTCAAACTTTTATTAGCTCAAATTTTCAGAAAATATGTTTTATCTTTAAAACTTTTAAACAATTTTTAAACAATAAAATTCTGCTGCCTTTGTTTGCCCTGGCTTATCGGAAATTGAAGAAAGTGGCTACGGCTGTTCAAACTCCCACAAGGCTGGCCGCTGTGATTGAGATGGGGAGAGCCGTGAGTACTCAGTCTGTGCTCACTAATCGGAGCACGTATGACATCATGGAGAAGCTCACGAGTCTCATGAGTACTCAGACTATGCTCATTGAATGCAGCATGGATAAGATCTTGGAGAAACTCACCGCACTCCAGCGGGAAATTGAGAGACCTGGTGACCAATGACGGATATTAGATCAACTGTAAAATTGATATGCAGTTGTTCGCACTAAAACAAAAATCAACATCTTTTCATGCGGCCACCATATTGGCGTCAGCTATGGTCTCATGGCTGGACTGGACAAAAACAACCTCCATGATAACAAAGCTGTTATGACTTCTTCGCCCTATTCTTCAAGGTCACCTGCGTCAGCTTGAGGACTGTTGACTTTTGCTTAACAGGGTGATAGGACTCAAACACAGGACACTTACACAGATGCTCACACGCACACACACACATACACTGACACAGATATACACTCACCCCCCCGAATCCAACGCCTCCCATGCTTCTCCCAGTCGACGTAGATGGCGGGTCTGGACCAGCGCCATAGAATGGACCGGACCGGATGGCTGTCTGTCTACGCTGACGAGGAAAACCACGTTATTGTTTACATGAGATGAATTTCTACAATGGCGGATATAAACAAAATACTGTTGCTGTCAATCTTACTATCTGCAGTTTTATATGCTTACATGTTCGCACACAGTTGTTGTCCCTGTATTTAGAGAGACAGACGCATCAGAGTGAACTTCTCCATTCAACACAGACGCTGTCACAACCTAAATGCCGACGCCGATGTCAATTTTGAATAAATTCATTTTTTAAAAATCAAATGTATGCATGCTGTATGTATTTTGTTCATTCCTAAGTTGTTAGTCTACACCAGCCAAAATAGTGTCTGTGGTTATTAATGTTTGAAATGATGAAGGCCCTTAAAAAGTAACACAAAATTAGCTGCCTTTCCAGAAAAACACAAAAACTTTTCAGAAGTACTGCATAAAACCCTGTTTCCTCTTTCCCTCCCAGGCTCCTAGACTTCTGATTGGCCAACATTTTAATTCTTAATTCTTAATTGTAATTCTCTTTTAAAATTAGATTGACATATTAGAAAAAAAAATCAACATAACAGCAGACTCCAGTTATCAGCCTCAGAGCTAATCATATAACTCATTTTGAATACTGTCCTTGTGACTGAACCCTGTGAAACGAGGAGTGTGCTGTCAGAGACTTCCTCAAACGGATTTTATCCAGCAAATCTCTTCACCATGAATATTTTCCCCCTTTCCTCCCGTCTCTCGCGCTCATTTTTGTCGTTAATTACACATTTTCACTTTTATTATTGTTCACGCCATCACTTCTCATGTGTCTGCCTCTAGCCAGCACTCCATCTCCACTTTCACTCCATACATAATGATAGTGAGCAAGATAATGGAGTAGAAGTGTTGTCTTGATGACACTGTCTGAATATGGATGAGAGCCCCTCATTATTGCTCTGGGCAGGTTAGGAGACAGATAATGGTGATTACATTGAGAATGATGAATGCTCATCTGAGAATAAACCTTAATTTAATCTGTCTAACCTGATTCAAGGTCTGCACATGTGCTGAGGTCAGGGAAGAAACTAAATCACGTTTCTTTGACCACCATCACCACAAAGCGATTTCAGTGATTTCAAAGAAGAGTTCTGCAAAGAAAATGGAAAAAAGTCATCAGTACTTTGCTACAATGGACAAAAAGCCAAAAAAGAAAAAAAATGTTTGAAGGGGATTAATGCCAGAAACCATGGTGGTCATTTACATTATAAAGCATTCATTAATTTTCTCTAATAGACATATTAGACCACACCACAAGCTATAATCAGACGTTATTGAGCCATTTGGAAAGATTGTGGAGCACAAGAGGGAAACCGAATGTGACATAAATGATGACATGGAAATATTATTTAATACATGCTGTAGTAGGGTGGCCACTACTAGAGCTGACTGAGAATAAAGGTGTTTAAGCACAGTCATGAACTATGGGAGTAACACAGGCTTGGGCACATTTTGCTTGCCTACCGTAGAAACACTCTTAAGACAAAAACATTTTTATGTGGATCTCTCAACAATGTAGAGTTTCAGCAAAATCGATAAATCTCTGCTCATTGTGTTTTTATGATTTCTGAATATTGTTGTTTTTGGTAAGGTTTTAAATACTGATGAATGAGCGCATTTTCATTGTTAGCATATCAATTACTGCTGTTGTGTAGCAGTAAGATATGCACAAGGATTCTGTCGGCACTGGTCCGGTGACACATGCGTCACCTTACCAAATGCCAAATAGCAATTTTGGTGGCTAAATCAAAACAGCTAGCGGGAGATAAAGTAACCACAAAGGAAAAACAAAATGAATCAGTGACTACGACCCAGAGAACACATGTCCCTGCATCACATTCAGCTTTCAGTGCAGCCACACTGCACAGAGCAGATAAGCAGGGGGTGGGAAATCAAACAAGGACCCAGAATAGGAAATATGGTCAATTTTCAAAGTAAAATACAACACTTGCAAAGTAAACATTCTGCTTCTGATTTGCATTTTTCTGAAGGACGGAGCAAAATTCCATCAGAGAGCAACATTGTCGCTGGTCACCTGGTGTATTCCCCAGCTAACAGAGCATCAAGCACATCTGTCTGATTTAAAACAGATTGTTCAGTAGATTATACAGTAATTAGTATAAAGTCATAGTCTAAATTTTGAGTTTTAAGGTAACCATTCAGACACTATTAACAGATGCACTACGATGCACTACAGCGAGGGCATTTTTTAAACATCGTTTCAACCATGTGGATATTTACCCAAATGTTATCCAATTAATAAACCTAATCACTTATAATTTTATAGTTCATTAGCAGTAAAACAGATAGCTGAATGAATGTGAATGAACTATTCCATTACCATTTATTAATAATAGTTATTAACATTTGATTTTTCAAATGGATTCTAAGTACTTTAGGCCACGTGAGTCGGGTCCCACACATCCACAGGCTTATGTGTACATCAGCGCTAATGGGCCTTTCTTTGTTTCTAAATTATCTCGCTTTCCAGACATGTCTCTTCTATCCTGAACTCTTTTTAATTCTTCAATCACCATTCCTCATATGCATTTGCATTTACACTTACACGTGTTTTCACTGAATTAAAAGTGGGGAATCGTAGAGATGATCGATGAGTTAGCGATGCTTTCTTCTACTGCCTCACTACGGCCGGGAACTGACTGGGAGGTACTCTAAAAACTTTAACCTTTAAACATGTTTGACATTCTTTTTAGGGTTAGACTGACATTTAGTTTGTGTCTCCTGCCTCACTGGAGATTATTTTATGCTGGTGCGTGCTCATGCAGTGTGTTTTCCTCTGAAACTGCTCCTGGCAGAATCACACACTGGTGATCCAAACTTCAACATTACCTCAATGAATTTTACAAATACACTTCCACTTTGACATGACACCAATGGACTGATTCAGGTTTCTATATCAAAAGATATGAAAAAACAGGAAAGTCTGAGATGTCGCGCTTTGGGAAGTTTTGACAGTCTGTCGTACTATAGTGTCTTTTTTTCCATTTTTCCATTTTTATTTTTTTCACATTAGTTTCATTTATATAAGATGACATATATTGGATAAGTAAGATCGGCTTTACATAGAAGCCTTGTTCAATTCGCATTTAATCATATAAATGCGGGTTTTTACTCAGGCGCTCACAGTACAGAATACAGAATAAGTCTTGCAGCCTGGAGTCATGACTTTTTGGTGTAGTGAGGGTGTTAATGTAGACAGATTTCTTTGTGGGAACTTATTGTTCCCTTAAAAAAATACTCCCAAAATATTTGCAGAGAAACTACTGTCCCTGGTAGTACAGAAAAATGTGTGTTTTTTCTCCAAATTGTTTAATAAATGTTTGAACAATAAAACTATTTTATTAATTGACGGCGTGCTTTTGACCCATTATGCGTCCCCAGGTTTGGTGTGGATGTGCTTGTATTTGTCTAGTTGAAAAACAATAAGATTTTTTTTTTAAAATGTTTAAAATTACTCACAATCAAAGAGCTCAGTTACAAGTAAAATAAAAGAACTTGGTAATTAAAAGTCTAGATGAAATACACTAACATTTGCTGTGTGAAAAGCTGAATGTGGTGCTATGATGAGTTCAAGTACAAATCTAAAAATACAATAAAATACCTTACTAAATGCAAACTGTGTCTTTTCACTTTAATAAACAGATTCATTTTTCTTTAACTAAATTTTGCCTTTCAGTTCATTTTGAAGTGATTTATTGTTGCTTTTATGTGTTTTCATTGCACAATTAATATAGTGATACATTTAATTTAAAAGAGTATTAAAAAGCCTATAAAAATAACTGCCCCATACACACCTGAACAACTATTTGCTGTTTAGGATTTGCTTAAATGACTTTGTTTGTTCAGCTACTTTTAAAGCAGGTTCTATGAAATGAGGACAGAAATGAGTTACATGAACAGAAGTGAGTGGGTACAGTAAAACAATCAAGATGAAATGGGTGATTTTATTTGAGATTTTGGTGCAATTCATTTGTGATGACTTTGGATATCCTGTGCTATTTCTTTAACATTTGTAGAAAGATTGCATTTATATTACTTTATCTATTGTCCTCTGTCCTGGATAATACTTTAAAAATGATCTCTATGTATAATCTTATGGAGCTACAGTATGTATTAGGGGTATAAAGTGTAAAATACTGTACGAACAGATGGGGCAGTAAAGATATAATTTCTTGGTTGAACATGGTTCACATGCTGCGGAAATAAACCTCTAGAAATGATTGGAAGACTCGTTCTGTTCTTTAGTACTAGTACTTAAATGCCAATCCTTCAGGTAGATTTCCGTTTAAAGAAAGTGGAAGAAGTCTCACATAGAGACAAATATAGTGAGTGGGAGCGGTGGTGAGCAAAGCTGAAGTTGTTTCCTCTGAATGTTCTCACTTCGATGCCTCACAATATTACATGTGAAACCCAGTTTCACCTAGGGAGGATAAAGTCACAGTGCATGTAGAATATCAGAAAAAGAAAATGAAGATTAACATTCTCTGGTGTTGCTTCTTACCTGATGTAATGCCATCAGGTTTGGAAAGTGTGGAGTCATGACCTGAAAATTGCTCACTCATAGCTGAAGATCCAGCACTGATGAACATCAGTGATCCTCTGCATCAAACTTAGATCAGTTTCAAATAGAAGTTGTATGGCTAATAGCTTCATTTGCATTCATGACAATGGATACACAGTTGTTGCCTTACATTTTGTCTGTACTCTTTCTACCACACTTAGTCGCTTTCTTATCTTTCAACTCTCTTTTCCTTTCTCACTTTTTGTTGGCTCTTCCATTTACTGCAATCATTCCCTCTATATCTAATCCCTTTATTATTCATATGGTGCCAAAATCCATTTATCCATCGAAGGGCTAACGGCAAAGTCAGTGAGTGTGAGAACTTACAGAAAGCTTTGAGGTTTCTGGAGGTCTGTGGCTCTTGGGTAGCATTGGCAAAGCACTACAAATTGGTTTTTAACATGTACTTAATGACTTAGAAATCTCAGCAAATAACCTATCAGTTTTGATTAATTTAAATTATGATTTCTTTTACTGATAGCCAGGTAACTGAAGTATCCAATCATCTGAAAAATGTTCCAGCACACACAGTCCCTGTGTGGTAAATGTAATTGCCCATCCCGCTTGTTAAATCACAAGTTGAATGTGATTAATTACATTTTTTGGGAAAGCTAAGTTTAATTGCACTTGGCAAACTCAGGCCTGAAAACTGCCAGACCTCTAGAATCAACAAGTCACTTTAAATACAACCTGTTTGGCAGTGAAATTGGCTAAAAGAGCTCAAAGACCAACACATCACGCCAGAATCTAAAGAAACTCAAGAACAGATGAAGGACAAAGTCATCTATCAATGTGAAAAGGGTCATCAAACCATTGTTAACTCTTTGGGACTCCAGAAAACCATGTTAGATCCATTATTCATAAAGGGAAGAAACTGGGAACACCAAGAGCACAACAACTTACCCACGAGGTCACATAAGAACCTAGAATAACATTCAAAGAACTGCAGATTATCTGGACTGATGAAGACAAAGCTGAATTCCTTGGAAGGTTCACAGTATATCCCATTACATTGGGTTTAAAATGAATGAAGCTTAATTTACAATTAAAAAATCCAACATCCAAAAATGAACACAAACTCCAAAACCCAGGAACAGGGATCATAACAATAAGTTCTTCTGACTGAGACTCAGTTCTTCTTCTTTTATTAGATATCATATGATCTAACTCCTGCAGCTGGCTCTCAGGAGGAAGGAGGCTAAGGTCGCCAGTGGACATTCTATGCTCTGGTTGCTAGGTTACCCTCTAATGTATTTACTTCCCCATCATATTTGAATCAGTGATATCCTGTGGTCTCACTGGTGGTCACTTCAGTTGCTTGCCTCTGTGCTATGAAAGTTTGCTTGAGGTTGCTGAATGTCATCGACTTTCTGTGTCCTCTGGTTGCCACGTCACTGCTTCCTGTGTGGATTCCCCCTCTTTTTTTCTATTATCATATGTTTGTTCAGTCCCCTAAATGTCATGTTGCTAGTGATACAGGACCAACTTGTAGGGGTTTTAGAGGGAGAGTTAAGGGCTGACCAGGGGGTGTTTTTGACTATTAACTTCATTTTGCAAAGGCAGCTGCTGGTCTGCCTCCACTGCAGTTAGTCTCCAGATGCAGATGTGGGTGAGGAGACTGAGTTGACAGCTGATCAAGGTGCCTCAGGAAGCCTGCAAGACAGCCACGGGGTGAGCGACAGTAAGCGTAACGTGACAGCCAACTGGTATCCACCACTGGAATCTGGACTGGGTAAGAGACCTGAGCAAACCAGAGAAAAAGGCAGCTGTAACTATTAATTATCTTTCCACAGACTCACCAGCAGAAATCTGTTGTACAGAAAGTTTGAGTTCCTCTAGATAAATCAGACAGTTCCAGTTTAGTCATTGTGATTTATAACTTTATAAAATGAGTCTTTGGGTAACACTTTATACCTCAGCCTGTGACTTAGGGCGTAATTCCCCTGTTATTAATCTGATCTTTATTTTTTTTACAGGAAAATGAGAAATAATTGTACAGTAAGTAAATTTAAGTAGCGGGTATTTTAAAGGAAAAGAGGTTTCCTTTCAAATAGGTAGTTTTGAAGATTATGTTTGAACAGCGATTGTGAAAGAAAAAGGTTACATTCACGTGTAAATTTTGAGGTATTTCTTTTTTCCTTGTAAGTTGATGAGCGAGAGCAGTCCTTATTACATTTATATCGGTAAAATTATAATATGTACAGCATTTTTAGGATGCAATATGGGGAAATACTTTCAGAAATGGACGCTGTTTTTCTTTAAAATTAGCATGTAATTGCAGACTAATTAAAATTATTTAGACATTTCTTAAATATAAACACAGTATAATTCTGGTAAAATCCTGGCTTTTCACCACCTTACTATAATGTACTGACAGGAAAATTGCGCCCTTAGTCACGAGTCATATTATAAAGTGTTTCCAAACTTTGTGTGAAAAACGAATGCAAAAAGTATTCAACTTATTTCTGCTATTATGTTTTATTAGGTCTCCGGCTTCCTCCCACAGTCCAAAGAGCAGCACTTGGTGCGGTTAGGTTAATTGGAAAGACTAAAATTGCCCATAGGTGTGAATGTGGGAGTGAATGTGAGTGCGAATGGTTTTCTGTATATGTGTTAGCCCTGCAACAGACTGGCGACCTGTCCAGGGTGTACCCCGCCTCTCGCCCCAAGACAGCTGGGATAGTCTCCAGCGCCCCCCGCGACCCTGAAAAGGATAAGCGGAAGCGAATGGATGGATTTTATTATTATAATAGTGTGGAGCCAAAACTGCGATTAAGTAAATTTATTGATAATCAAAGGATTCATGTTCCGACAGATCAAAGACCAATCCACTGTTTTTTAATCTGTTGCCATCTTTACTTACTGAAAAGAGAACAGTTAAAGAAAGCAGCAAACGGTGTCCTCAGAAAGAAACCTGTTCACACCTGTGCAGGTGAATGCACTGTCTTTTCTAAGTGCGTGAGAATAAACTTATAAGTACTGCTTGTATTCCAGCATCTCAGTGGTCTCGCGCCAACATATATTTCTGACTCGATGAACTCTTTTAGTTCAGCAGAGAGTTGGAATAAACCTCTCAAGGATGACACACGACTTTGACCACCTCTAATTCTGGGTTTAAAAAAAGTATTTTTTTTATTAGCACAACTTTTGGCTAAACCTTAAATACTCATCTTGAACCATCTCACTTCCCTTTTCCTGTTTTTTATCATCTCTGTTTTCCTCTTTGTTCTTCTTTTACAGGTTTTTCTGTCAAAGTCTGATTCGGTCTGATTGAGCTAAAGCTGTGTGAGATCATAGAGCAATTTATTTATTTCCCTACATGCTCTCTGTTTTTCACCTGTACAGAGCATCATTTTGAGGCCATTTCCCACGTTTAACTTCTAAAAAGGAAGTGCACCAGTGCCAGCGTATCTCCCACACAAATGAACATGCTGAACTGGGTTGGAGCTGGTGAAGCGATCAATATGTTTGGAGTAATAATTCTAGCTCTCACACCTCCCCCTCCATCTCTCACAGCTTCAAGCATGTTCCAGGGAGATGGGATGAGAGGAAAAGTTGCATCCACTAAGTCAGTTAGTGCATGTGTGCGCTGCTACATGCACTGATAAACCAGCAAGGATGAGATTTCACTGTGTGAGAAGCAAATCTGATGAATAATGTAGTGAGCCCTGGCAGAATAGTGTCGGAAAGATTAAAGGCAGTTATGGTTATTTATGTGCATGTTAGACACACTGCGTATGTATATATGAACATGATGAAAAAACAACAGAATTAAAAAATATTACAGTATCTTTTATAATATTTTGTGATCCACTGCCCTTAGGTGATGTGGCAGCGCAGCCCTCTTTTACAGCCTCCACAAATAATTGACTTATGAAAGTGAGACACACACAGGCCTACATGCACTATTTATAGCAGCGCGATGGGGTACTCAGAGCTTGATGTGACTTGTTATCTTCTGCTTACTTATGTAGTTATGCTATCACAATATTGCATGTTTATACTCTTCCGTCTTTTCTGACTGAGACTGTTAGGTTCACAGTTTACATTGACACTCACACAAAAAAAAACATCTTTTCAATTCAAAGTTAGCAATTTGCCATTTTTAGGATTTTTTTCTCTGGCTGACTGAGTGGACCTGAGTGAATATTTTAATATTCACAAAGCAACACAAAATGTAGTCAAAGAGGACCGATGCCAGCAGTTAGTCATGCACGGTTTTAACAATGAATGAAAAATTATCTAAAATCATCACAAATGCACAAGTTTTATACTTCCAGCAATTTGTGATGGTAATCGCTACCTATATAACTGACCAAGGTGTATGCTTTTGGTGAGAGGCAATAGCTGAAGAGAATTAAGGCTCAGAGACAACACTGTTGTGAATGTGCTAGTTAGCATAACGTGTTTTCATCTTAATAGACGACTTTCAGCACTGGGAAGTTGGCTGTCATCAACTACTCTTTTGTCCTATCGAGGGCTGAGCTCAGAAATACATGTTGCTTAATTTAAAGTTAATTTAAAGCCTTTTCTATGTGTCATACGCAGACCCCTTGAAAAAGCTGGTGGCAACTCTTATTACAACTCTTATTACAAGCTTTGATATAGTATTCATATGTATGTGTCTATGTTAGCTAGCATGTTGTTTGCTCATGATAGTAATTAGTGATGCTGTGGACTGAGCTGGACACAGAGCTGGAAAACAGTGTTGAGCCTTCTTGATGTTGCAGGGCCAACTCAGAAAACCACAGAAGACCACCCGATAATCCTGTTTTAATTAAGTTTAAACATGCAGTGCTCTGCATTTAAATGTCAAGATTATTTTTTTTCCTGCAAGTCATTATAATCAGACGTATAAATAGCTAATTTCACTCCTTATGAGTAGTATACAAGCAGTGTTAATATTAAAGAGAGTATAAGACCTCAGAGAGACACCAAAAGGTCAAACTTGCTGGCCCCATGGTCGGGTCTTGATCTGCTCCGTTTTGGACATCGACCACCGGGTTGGCCCCCTGAACTGTTTTGATTTGGACCTGGTCCCTCTGTCCTGCACCCTGCCCCCCACCCAGGTTAGGTTTGTTTTGTTTTTGTTTTTTTGGGTGGGACTGTCATAGTTCTGGGTCATTTGACCCAGTGTTTTGGTGTCATTTTGTATTATGTTATGGTTTAGGTTCATATAGTAGTCTTGAGTTTCTTCTATGTTTTGAGTTTCTTATGTTCCCTGCTCCCTTGTCTCTTAGGTTCCCCTTGTTACCCTGTCCTCTGTGTCCCTCTCTTGTTTTCCTTTTCTGTTCCCATGCTCCCCTCCTCGTGTTCATTCCATGCCTCCCCTGTCTGTCATGTTTACCCCCCCCCCCATTCCCTGTTGGTCAGTATAGACAATAATTTGCTCTCTGGTGGCTGAATGTGTGATTTGGAAACAGTTTAAGGTTCTTTATGGTCATACAGTGGTGCCATCTGTCAAAGGGCCCAGGAGATTTATGACAGCCCAGTCTGATAACCGATTCAGCTAAAATTGTCACAAAGCCGGGTGTGTGGAAGCAGGAAAAGGATCCAAATGCAAACTCACAGAGGTGGAAACGTGAACTCAAAAGAAAACACAGCTTTATTGGCTGGATGCAAATAATACAAAACTAAACTGGGAAATACTAATTCACACGAGAAACACAGAGAGAGTCACACTGCTATGATGAAGTACGAGACAAAGGACTGATTGAGACGCTGACGTAAATACACAGTGAGAACATACGAGGAACACAGCTGACACGAATAACGATAACGAGACAGGGGGTGCAAAACTGTACAGAATGAACATGGAAACACGGGACCTTCACAATAAAACAGGAAACATGATGCGGGAGTGAAGGAGAGGCAGATGAGAGGGAGCACGAGGGAGAGAACATACATGACGAGTTGGGGAAACATGATGGAATAAAACACAAGGAGGGGAAACAAGGCACAAGGAGTCCCAGCACTGTATAACACAGACACACAGAGGGAGACAGAGGGCAAAGACACAGGGGAAATCTAACAAACAAAAGCTAAACAGAATAACTAAGGCATTATAGAATCAACCCTAGAATAACAAAGTAGACTAACATAGGTGGCCTTAAACCATAATACAAAATGACAAAAACACAAGAAAACTCAAAAAACACTGGGTCCATGACAAAAATGTTGTTTAGCAAATACATAAATATCATTAGGAATTCTTACCCAACATTTTCTGTGTGTTGATGACTTTCAAAAAAGTGAGAATGATGCAAGGTAACGTAGCAATGAGGAGGAGAATGGGGTTAGGTTAGGAGTCTGTAAGTGCCCTCATTAGGGTGGGCATTAGTCTTTTTTTTCTGCCAGTATTGTATATATATGTCCCTGAATTGAAATGTTATGATGCTGCTGCCAGCTAAATGTTCCTCAGTGAGCCTATAAAAGCTGCTCTAAGGCCTTGAGCAGGCCTGTGATGTTGCCTGACTCACTCTACTAATGGATGTTGAAGCAAGTTTTAGCAAATCTTACTTAGTTTATTGGTAGTTGGTCTGTTTCAGCACAATTTGAGTTTCTGCTTTGTTTTGTTGTCATTCATGTTTGACCTTGTTTCACTCCTCTTCTCTGCTTTGGGCCTTTCTTTGTAGGCCAGAAAGATTTTATACCCTATCATATTATTAATAAAAAATACTTGGAAGCTAAAAAGATGATG
The DNA here is from genome assembly GCA_015108175.1 of Pelvicachromis taeniatus. Lineage (NCBI taxonomy): Eukaryota > Metazoa > Chordata > Actinopteri > Cichliformes > Cichlidae > Pelvicachromis > Pelvicachromis taeniatus. The sequence goes on from VURO01022213.1 coordinate 25,926, forward strand.
TGAGGCGTTATTGATGTAACACTGGGAGCCTCTGTGTGTGTTCTGGGGCACAAGGTTGTCAGGCTAGAGAAAGAGTTGGAGAGTGTGAAAGCAAGCAAATGATCTACAAACTCTGCATGCAGAACAGACTCTAGGAATGGGCAACATGGACAATCTGGCAGTGTGAGTGACGCTGACTGTCAGTGAGGTTAAGTTCGGGGGGCACATGATTGAGTCAGGTGTTGATAGAGGTTAGTATACCCAGCACAGACGAGGTAGCCCAATTCAGGATTATGTAGACCAAATGCATCATAGTGGTCAGATAGTCTGTTCCTTACTTCTTACAACCAGACTGATAAATGTAGCCCAGTTTGACCCAGATTTTTAAACTATATATAAAATAAGTATAACTGGTGATTTCTTTGCAGCCTTTATTATGGAATGTGGACTCAACAAAAATGAAATGAATTATCTGAGATTGGTGAGGTGAGACTGGCAGATTTACTAGCTTTAAGCATTTTGTGGTAAATAAGAGTTTCTCCAAAGTTTAAAAATGAATAGCACAAGCTGTGAAATCATTATTTGAGTAGTAAGAAAAACTATTTTGTTACTGTTGTTGTTTACTGTTGAGCCTCAGATTGTCTATTGACATAAACAAATAAATCAAGGTTGAGAAGTATCAGCTACATTTATGTTGACTGCGCCCCTCAGCGCATCCTGTGGGCAGTGTTTTGGGGGTGACTAGCCTGTTGCTATGAGCCATTCAGTCCCCATACAACTGTAACGGGAGCTTGGCTCACATTGCCAGCAGTAAGTTTCCGTTAATAACTTTTATTGATAGAATTTCTAGTCGTAAGTAGGTCTCTACTTAGGATGGCCTTAGGATCACTTCACTATTCTTTGCACACAACGCAGTTTTCTTGGCCATACCAGGCTCCGGACTACAACTTGCACTAGAGGGTTTGCAGTGTGAAGCAGCTGGGATGAAACTCACCACCTCCAAGTCTGAGACCGCGGTGCTCAACTGTCAGGGACGAGTTGTTGCCCCAAGCAGGGGAGTTTTGTGCAGTAGATACATTGGCAAGGCCTCTGCAGTGATGAAGACATTGCATTTGTGGTGAAGAAGAAGCTGAGCATGAGAGCAAAGCTATTGATTTACTGGTCAGCGTTTGTCCCTACCCTCACCTTGGCCTTGAGCTCTCTGTAGTGACCGAAAAAACGAGATTGCAGATAAAAGAAAGAAAAATAATTTCCTCTATAGAGTTACTGGGCTCTCACTTTGAGACAGGATGGAGAGGATGAGGAGTATTGTTGTTCTGGAGGGGGTCAGAATAGAGGTGTTCCTTTTCCACATGGGTTCAGGCATCTTACTCGGATGTTTCCTGGATGCTTCCCAGGTGAAGCGTTCTGGGCTTGTGAGAATGCCCGGGGTCAGACCCAGGAGTTGGAAGTACCTGGAGTAGGGAAGGGAGGGACAATGATGGTCACCAGGAGCGGGAGACACATGAAACAAACATTAGCCATCAAAAACACAACATGAAAAGAACATCAGTGCCTGCAGTGGACACTCTTCTCTGTTTGCAACAATGGATTCAACTTTAGCAACTTTTCACTGTTGTTGCTGACATTGTAACGTGTGGCAGGGATGAAGCCAGCCGCGGAGGTGTGCAGACTCCATTACAGATGTGGTACGAAGAAGAACATAAAAGGGTGGTGACCTCCCAGTAATGCGACAGGAGGCGCCACCATACGGCGATACACTGCATTACAACAGCGACTGTTACAACATAAAAAATGTGATGTGTAGGTGATGTAACCTGATTACTGCTAATGGAATCTTCATATTTAATACAATTACATGTAGAATTTTCAAGCATCTTTCTTGTGCGGTTGTTCAGCTAATTGTGGAAGTTACACACTTAAAGGCAGATTCAGAGGCAACAGAGTCGGGCTTAGTGAACAATCGCAGCAGATCAGCACATCTCATTGGGAGCTTACATGAACTGATGGCTCAGCATATACCCTTATGCGTATGGGCACATCTCTGTCATCAGTTGTTGCTGCTCTAACTGTGAAAGATAGTCAGCAATGTAGAAACAAAAAACAGATGCACGCGTTGCCATGCATCTTAGTCACCTAAATTATTTAATGTACTTACGAATGACAAGTTTCTGGCTTGATGTCTTTGAGCTTACTCAGATCCATTACATCTCTGACAGTTATATTCTCTTACTGGAAAGCTGCCTGCATTATGACAGACAGTACATGCGGTTAATATTTTTTTCTGCAGTACATTTAACTGTACTGCATCAAGAGTTTTTAATGTCTTGATGGAGATGTTGTTGTTTATGTATTCCTTTTTAGAAGTTTTCATGTAGTAGATGTTGATGTGACCTAGTTTTTCTGTGGTGGAATCCAACTAAATACTGTAACAAAAATGCCAATTAATCTTTTAGCACCTTGGCTTGTCTTTAAGGCACCCGAGGGTGCTGTATACTCACTTTAGTAACAGCTGAACTAGAGCAGAGGGGAAAAAGGAGAAAGCGGTTGATACAGACACAAATAGGCCTTACTGAAATGCTAAACTTGCTGCGTTTCGAGAGGGAATGTCTCGAGCTTTATTTATCAATGAATCAGTTATTTTCGATATGTGAAATGTGGGAGTGAGATCTTCTGTGTTTCACTCTCTGATGTTAAGCTTGGCAGATGAGAATGCTATAATGCAGCATTTAGTATTCTGCGCTCATGTGACAGTCGGTGATTTAACTGAAGCCACTCTGATAGCGATCTGCTCATGTTCATATTTAGATCAGAGTCTCTTGTTTGTTGGTGGAACTTATTCCCATGATTGTACTCTGAAAGCTGCTCCACATGCTCCCGTACCACAATCATAGCAGACAAACTCTGCTTTTATTTCTGTCAGCATTTATCCAATATGTTTTATTCTTGCATAGTATTGTGTTGATTTCTCTCTTTCTCTCTCTCTCTCAGTTTAGCATTTGATAAAACGTTTAAACGTTTTGACCAGACAAGGCTGTCTCAACAGGCTTGTCTGTCATTTTTCTGTGTTTTTCTGCTTTGTTTGAACTCGGTAAGTGTTTTGACACTTAATAAGATAAGATGTTTAAATGTAGCATCAGACTGAATCCTGCTTTATAATTCAAATATCGAGAACAACTGAAAACCCAGTGGGTGACCAGTCTCCAGACAGCAGAGCTGAAAAGATGTGATTTGTCTACAGCTGTGATCCAGCTGCATTTCAAAGATTGTGTTAAACTGGTAAAGACATAAAGTAGTTTTTAGCCATGCTGGGCACAAGATAGACTTAAAAGAAACGTTCTTAGACTTTAGGAGTAACAGTTATATTGACTTGAATTTGATTTTTCAGCATTGTGGGTTATGATGAGGCTTCTTAACTCATTATTTTCTTATGGCTCCGGCATGTTTTGAATCAATAAGTCAGACTTTGCTCTCACGTGAAACATGATGACATGTCCAATCTCTGAGGAAGTGATGATTACTCCCTCACTGAAGCAGAGGTGAAAAGCATATGTTTTCTTCTACACGCTTACTTAATTTGCTGACCTGACCTGCAGAACTGCTGCCAGCTGCCAAGTGTCAGTTTAAGGCAATTACATTCATGCAGTGTAAATTTAATGTGAGGTAAAGCATTTGCACAACATGCATCTCTTTGTGATGATGATGTGTATCATTCTGAAAGCTGTAATGTTTTTTTTTTCTTTGGTTTTGCTACTTAAGTATTTTTCAGCAGCTGACTAAAACATGAGGTGCTTAAATTATTCTTTGGCTTTGGGAAATCTAATGTTTTTTAGTCAGTTGAAGCTATTCTGATAATGTTTCAAACCTCAGCTGCACAGTATGAAATATCACAGTTAGCGTGTGTTTAGATGTAAAGATCATGTCTGTTTTTTTTTTTTTGCCGAAAAGGTCACTTTGGGTCCATTAGTGGCTTTTATATTTTATCGTTGGAGCTCTGCTAGTTGTCGGGCTTTACAGTTCCAAAGATATACTGGATTCTTACACTATGACGGTATTTTGGACTTCATTAGAATTGCTGTATTCTCTTACAGTCCTTGGCATTGACCTGCACACAGAACAGACTGAGAGAGATATCAGGTGGCTAACTCCCAGAACAACTTCACTCTCTCTTGCCCTGATGTCATCCTCAACTGCTCATCATTACTAGGCCTGACTCTGAGGAAGTGAACCATAATGATGTGTGTGTCTGGTGACAAGGTCTAAGGAAGGATTTTGACCACATCCTTAAGCCCGTCTGAAATTCTTTCAATAAGGTGTGTGACCCTTTCATCATCCTGTCAACATCCAAATCAAGAGACTGTTTGCTTTGAAGAGGGAACCAGATGACCTTGTCACCTGCACGTCACAAACTCAAATCCATCTCCACAATCCATCCATCAGAATATGCTTCTTCCTATGCACCATGCTGGATTCAGTGCTTCCACACATTCATCAGCAGCATGCGACGTATCAGGTGCTTCCATGCCTCTCTCTCCGTGCTCATCTGAATTGCAAATTTCCTGAAAGGAAGAAGCTGCAAAGCAGCCACGAGCTGCAGAGTGCCCCGCCAGCCCAGACTCCAGGATAGGAAGGAAATGAGGGGCAGGGCAGAGCAGCCAGCTGGTTGGTGAAAATATGACAGAGATGTACACACACTGAGTGGGAAAGAGCTAGGACTCAACCCACCAGAGCAATGCACATTTATAACAGAGAAGGCACAAACCCCTGCACACGAAACATGCACGTGCGGTACATACATACGCACTACACAAGCGATACACTGCATCTGCGAAGGAACAAAGAGTTTGACAGAACAAAGAGTACGGCGCTGATATCAAGATGGTTAATTTTCATCTTCAGGATGCTTGCAGAATTCCCAGGCTGCCTTTTTCAAACAGCGATTTTTTCCCCCCGAAAAAACTCCATTGAGCTCTGTCTACAACACAATAACATTGTATATTTATAGTACAAGATGGCCCAGGGCATAAACTGTTGTAGGCCAGTCTTTTTTATTGACAGTACAATTAATGCAACTCTGTCCTTTTTCTCTTTTTTTTGTGTTGTGAAGACAACCTACACAAATATGCAACTAAACCCTTGGTGTTGGTGTGTGTGTGTGTGGGAGTGGCATGTGATTGCTCTGCCACTGTCCTCTGGGAGATAAGTCAGGGCTTTCTCAGCCACTCTAACACAGAGAGGTGGTGAGAACTAGGGCGATTCAGGGATAGAAGAGTAAGAAAGGAGGTGTGTGTGGGAGTAGTGGGAAGTGACTGACAGAGGATGGAGGAAGGATCAGGGTGTGGAAGGATGATGGAAAGTCAAGGACAGACAGAAGTGAGGAAATTGCAGGTAGGAGAGAGTTTGCTGTACTTGAGCAGTGCTCACAGTCTCTCACCCCTTAAGGCCAGTCTGCTAACACCGCATCTCCACAATCCTTACAGAATCAGTTCTGAATTATCTGTGCATGGGAAGGAAATGCTGCATTTCTTTAGTATGAGTCAGCTTCTTTAAGTATATTCATGAATAAATATCTTGTCAGTCATGATTTACTGCATTACAATTCCAAATAAATACAGCAGAAAAAAAAATGTAATGTAAAAAACTGCTTGGATAAGGAAAGCTGATCCGGAGGATAGTTACTGGTCATTGTAGTGTTTTGAAAATCATTATCTTACTGAGGAGCTTTTTTTAACTATTAATTTATAAAATCCTCAACTTTATGCACTCCCGTTTCCTCCTTATCTCTTTACTGCATTGCACCCTTCACTGTTTCCCACAGAATTAGATTCTATTTTTAGCAGGAGCAGGGATTCATGCGCTCACACACATGCATATGTGAGTGCATGTGTGTCAACACAGAAGAAGGCATGCTAGTTTTATTTTAGCTTATCTAGTTAATTTCTATCAGGCCTAGATAGCGGTTTTAGTCCTTTCTTTATTAGGTCCTTTCGTGTCATCACCTCTTGTCTCCCTTGTTGGTTCATGTTGTCAAGTTAGTATCATGTCTGCGTCCTGTCATGTTTCCTGTTTATTTTGAAAGACTTGTTCCCATGTTCTGTGTGCTTCGTTTACACTTCCCCTGTAGTGTCATTATGGTCTATCGTGTCCTCATGTGTTTCCACTTCCCCTAATCTCTGTGTGTATTTAGTCTGTGTGTGTTCTTATAGTCGATTCGTCGGATCGTCTGTGTTGTATTCATAGTTGTAGTTGTCATAGTCTTCTCTTATCATAGTAATCTCAGTTCTCAATAGTACTCACAGTCATCATAGTCGTTTCATAGTTCCTTGGTCTCGTCTCTGTCTCAGTTATTTTAGTTTTAGGTTTTCAGTTAGCTCTCGCCCCTGTTTGGCTTCGTTTGAGTTTTGTATTCAGGTCATCAGCCACAATAAAGGCTCATTTTTTGTTTGGAACTCAGTTTCGTCTCCCTCCCGGTCTGCTTTCGGTTCCGCACCTAAAACACACCGGCGATCCCCGCCGTGACACAGCGGACTGGCAATGATACTCTTTGTTCTGCTTTGTAGCCTGGGTGAGCTGGGCGTAACAACACATGTGCCAGTCCTCCATCTGCTGCAGGTTCTGGCCATCCAGCGCACAGTGGCTCTAGTGTCCTGCACTTGAAGATATCAGTTTATCTCCAGGACAAAGGATCAGAAATACAGGATGGGAAAACTACTAACCATCTACAGCTAATGGTTAGTAGTGCCTAATTTTTAAGATGCAAGTGAAGGATTGCTCATAAATCAATGGTGGCAGGTGTTTTTATGTCAGACAGATGAGAAAAATAAAGAAACTAGTAAAATGAATCTTCCAATTTATTTGGGCACCTGTTCTGCAGCCCTCCTGAGCCTAGGTTTAAGGAGATATTGAAAATTTCCTGTACATATTTAAAAATGAAAGTCATGTAGAGACCCTGTGTTTACAGTAACCCATCATAACAAGGCTGCATGGTGGACAGACTCATTTGTTAGGTTAGGTCTCTCTGTCAGTCAAAGGCTGAAATGTGCTCCAGCCGGTGGAAACAGTCTATAAGTGTTTGAACTTGTAGTTTAGTGTGTACACGATATTAGAGACAGAACTCTTCCTATCAGATGAGCTGAAAGCAGCGCCTGAAAGAAAAGCATATTGCTCACATGTTGCACCATCCTGCCTGTGTTCCTCTATGAATCTGTATTCCTCTCCAGATACTCGCTGTTTTTAGGTTTCTCATTATTAGTCATACATCTTTAAACAAACCACACTGTCGGTTTGTGTCCCTGCAAATCAGAATCGGATCAGAAATCAAGTCATGAGAGTGAAGTCACATAATTCTTTTACTTTTATTAGTTTACATGTACAGTGGCGTTACAGTGTAGGAGTCGTGGGACTTTTTTTTAATTTTAGCCCGATTTAAGAAAATCAAAGAATTTTTAGTCCAGCCTAAATAATAGAGCCCATGCAAAAATCCAAACGAGAGCAACAGGCCAGGAGAACACAAGAGAGGACAATCTATCTACACACAAACACAGAGAGAAATCAGAGGAAGTGGAAACACCCGAGAAACTACTCAGCTTAATATGAGTCAGATGACGAGACAAGGAGACGCAAAACTAAAATCAAGGCACAAGAGAGACACACCTATCAAAATAAAATAGGATGCAACATAAATGGGGAATAATTTAAAAATATAGAGACAAAGACCGGACAGGTTACAGCATAGGCTAGAATAATCGAAAATAAAAAATCAATTATGCCAACAGAAACAGGAAACCGATCATGGATCATACTATGATGGCATGAAATGTGAACAGTATTTAAAGGTTAGGATTAGCTCTTTGTCAAAACTAGTGTGGACTGTAAACATCCAAATTACTGACAGCTGACGCATGTCTAATCAGATCCATTGTTTGATTTTGCTTCCTGTACAGAACTAAAACAACAGAAGGACAATAGTAATCTGAGTACTAATCATATTAGTCCACCTGAGTGTGATGCACGCAAATGACTGAACATGAATTCAAACATTTTTTCTCTTGATTTTCTTTTTTTTTATTTCCTTTCCAAACTTCTTTAAAACTTCACATTTGTTCTTCCATTTAATTTTTTTCTTTTTGTCTTTTTTCTTCTGATTCTAAAAAAGTCCAGTAATGTCTATGTAACCAGTACAACATGTGTTTACAGCAAACAGAAAAAAACTGTTTCTTTTGATGTTATTTTCTCAGATATTTTTAATCTTTGTGAGCATTAATACTTTATGGATTCAAATGCTACAATTTGCTAATTATTAATCAAGTCAAGGCTAAATGGTTTCAGTTTAATCTTTGATTTGATCATAAATCCAAGTGTAAGATGAATGCATACACAAACACATTGACACACAGAGCCTTTTGTCAGAATATTGGTGACATGGTTAAAATGACATTTCTCCTGGTTCTGTTTTTAGATATTTGCTTACTGTACAGTAAAACAAATAAAAAAATGGTGGTGGCTGTAGCTCAGGAGGTAGACCATGTCATCTCCTCATCAGAAGGTTGGTGGTTTGATCCCTTGCTACTTTAGTCTAGTGTGCATGGCAGAGTGGCAAGACACTGAACCCCCAGTTGCTTTCTGATAAGTTCATCAGAGTGTGAATGTCAGATTTAAAGGACTTAGGTGTAGTGAAAAATGCTCAGGTGGATGAGGCATGCTGTACAAAGTGCTTCGAGAGCTCGAATAGAGTAGAAAAGCACTAAGAACATTTAATGATGTCTAAATTATATCAAATCCATGTTATTCATGTGAAATATTTGATCCCTCATAAGGCTGAAATGAATTGAGTTGTTGAGTTGTCATCTGAATTCTAATGCTCTGACAGTTTAATGTTCGCTGATGCAGACGTTCTTGACATTCTGTCTCTGCTGATTTCTAAATGATCATAACGACCTCCTCCCAGCCAGCAGACCTCCACATCCACTCCTGATCCACATGGAAACATCAAGGTTGTGTAAAAGCGCAATGATCATGAAGCCAGCAATTTTATTTCCTACTGGGCCTTTTCTTTAACTGTCTGACAAGCAATCTGACAAACAGTGAATTTAATTTAACCGAGATTCAATTTTAAAAAGTTGGATCCTGTCACTTAAAACACATTCAGAAAAAAAAAAGACTCATAAAAAAGCAATAGACCAATAAAAATACCAAAGGCATTTGAATCAAAAACCGTTTAAAAACTGTACATATTTAATGAAATAGGTTAGACCCACAAGTTAAAACCAACAAAATACAAATGAAATAATTTTTTAAACAGGGTGAGAGGAAAGACCAATAAAACATACAGCAATTAAATACAATCGCTAAGAGGCAGAAGTAATATAATACAGTTATTTGCACTAGTAAATTAGCTAATGAATGTCCCAGGCCATCGAGAAGTTAAATGAAAGTGGGTTATAAAATTGTGGCCCCCACCTTCTTCCTGCTTTAATCTTATCTTGGCTGTTATTCTTCATTATTTGTAAAAAATCTGGTACCCTGCAATTTGGGAAATGATGCTAAAGGGGGATCTTGATGCATTCAAATATGATGAGAAGGGATGCAATCTGGTTTCTCCTGCTCCCCAGGCATCAAACAAAGCTGTCAAACCTGTTGCCTGAATTATTCAAGGTGTCCTTTGGTGGGGGAGAGTGATGCACTGAGTTCTACCATTAGTGAGACGGGGCTGTCACACACAACTTGTCATTTTTCAGCTTGAAGGGTTACCGTTGTGAAAAGGTATTTTTAACCTGACCTAAGGTTTTTTTTTTTTCATATTTACAAATTACCAGTCAGACAAATAAAATAATACAAATCAAAGCAAAAACAAAGAAACAACAACAGCATAACAGAGAGGTCCAAATGGGATGCTAACCCACGATCTTCAGGCTATGTATGACGGATGAACACATTTATCTAAGCTTATGCTTAGAACTCACACCATCTCCTTCAACTAGGCTACCACAAGTCAAACTGACTTAGCTTTGCTAAAACGGCTTAAGGACAAGTGTGATGTTTATAAGCAGGGAACAAACCAGAGGAGCCCATTAACCATATGTCTTCACAGACTGACTGGATGGGTCACTGTATAACAAGTGTTCTCATTTATAGAAATCCTCTTTGAGCAGTTGTTTTTAGCGAACCAGCTTCTTGATATTTCACACACACATTTTACAGCATGAGTGCATATTTCACCATAGAAGTGGTAAAAAAAACCTACTCACCCATCACAGCTTTATGTTTTGGGTCTTGCACTCAGCAAGGTCATTGACAGCACTTCTCAAATCCAAAGTCCTGATGGTGCACTCATTCTGCTCCCTTCTCTTCTTTCTCTTCTGAGCACCACTTCTTTGCTTTGCTTGCTAAACATAATTTAATTCCCACTGCACCCGGTAACTACTCTGTACCTGTACCTGCTGAAAAACAAATCGTTGCATAGTTGATGTTAGTGGATTTGCGAGCAGTTTGCACAAATGCGATGTCAGCAAGTGTAACTAATATTTCCCAGCATGCCCCACTGCCATCAAAACCTTTCAGAAACGGTGTCTATTTGAGTTAGTGGAACTCTAATAATGTGACACCTTCATTGTAACACTGAATATGAGAATCCTGTCTAATGTAGAGGAAGGGAACCTTTGACAGTCATTTTGATGGAGCCCCTCCTACCAGCTGCCACGTTGGCTGTTACACCTTTCAGTCTGGTATTAATAGTGAATTAAAAGCAATTAAAATGACAAGAGTCACTTTATATGTTTAAGAACATTCATATGCTGCTATGTCACAACCAGGACAGACTTTTTTCCTCTGTTGATGATTTCATCAAGTCTTGTCACTTGCTGCCTTGTGTGTTTCCGCTCTGGGATTTGAACTGAAAATATAAGAACAGGTGGATAGAAATGTACCTGCTGGTCTGCTCCTTCCTCCACTCCCTGTTTCTGTTTTTGGTCTGACAAAGCCATGTCATTATTGATCATACAGCCCAGTGCATTGCTTCTGGCTGCTGAGCGTTTCATGGGGCCAGTGTACACACACCATGGCCTCCCATTGAACCTTTGAAAATACCCAGGGCACTGCAAAAGACCAGGGGAAGTATATGAGTGTGTGGACATACTTGTTTAGCTATGTTTGTGAGGACCAAACTTTGGCATGCCACTACACTTCACAGGGCATTGAAGGCATCTTTGAGGCAGAAAACGTGGTTTTAAAGTTAGGGTTACAATTTGGTTATGTTTAGGTGTCCATTAACCCTAAGAGCTAGGGTTAGGCATTGATTTCTCATGGCTAGGGTAAGGGTAAGCGGCTAGGTAAAGCATTATGTCAATGAGATGTCCCCACAAGGATATAAATACACACATGTGTGTGTGTCTACACTCACCACTTTCTAAACTTACAAATCATTTTGCTGCGAAATGACTGAGTAACTTGGAAATATCCCATCCAAACTTTAAAACAATTAAATAATGAATAACAATTGTATTCATTTTATTAAATGAATACAAATATTGCACAAAATGTTCACTTGCTTGCTAATCCTACTTGCTTCACTTGTCATTATGTTGTGCCTAATTGGTGTAAACTTTGGTTTTGTTCAAAATTAGATGCACGCTGGAACAATGTCTTTGTGTTTTCAAGATATTTGACCAAAATACCAAAAAAGAGTCTAAGGTTGCATTGCTCGGGTTAATTCCAACAAGGTTTTAAATAAACTTGAATTAAGCTGAACTGCTTCAACTAAATCCTGGCTATTTGCTTCTTCTAGTCTTATTCTCAGTATTCTGAATATATGAATATCACTGATTCTGAATGATGTCAATGTGTCTGTTTGATTATCTCTCTTGTTCAAAAACAAAATGCATGATAACAAATAAAAATACATCAAATAATATGACAGATATTTTATATTTGTTTTTTAAATAACAACTATCTGTCCCTTCACTTCCTTAATATTAAATCCATCCTTATGAAGCTTTATCAACTTTGAAGGATTTTATTGCACTACCATCTCAGCGTTTTAACCGAGATTTCACATGTTAAGCCAAAATGTTTTGGGATTGTTTAAGGCTTTAAAGTTAGAGACAGTCTTATATCGTATTCATTTCAAAAAAGTGTCATAGCTAAAAATGAAAAATTTTAGCTTCAATTTTAACTAAATTTGAGAATTTATCCCAAATAGCTTAATAAAGACAGTGAATGGTCTTCAACAAATATATTAACACTCATTATTTTTTTCCTGGACGCAAAGTTTCAAGAATAAATCACAACACTTCCCACGTCACATATAAAAGACTGATTGATTAACCAGATATTAAAAGCTACGGTTTCAGTGAAAGGAGCAAACTGTTGGCCTACCGGTTGGTTTTAGGGGTCAGCTAGTAAATATCTGTAGAGCTCACATGGCAGACCCGACCACATTTCTTTATTCAACACTTTTCTTATGGTTGCTGTACACACACAGTCGGCTGCGGCTCCGCAGCTCACAGCCCGACACATATAAGCAACAACAGTTCAGCAGAGCTCACACATTAAGATGGCACCGCTCAGGTGCCTCCGCCTCGGCACACAGACCACGCCTCAGTATCTCTTACAGTTACTTACAATTACTGATTGTTGAAGTGTTAACAAAAATTAAGTTGTATAAAAACTTACAACTAACAAACTTTTACACACACACACACAAATCCATTGTACATTATTTCTATTGTTTTTTTGTTTACTTTTTTCCTTTAGCATTGTGCTTTCCATACACTTCCACTTTATGTAACTTTACTTAATAGCAGTCTGCTTTATTTGAGTGTTTAGAATCATTACACTGTTTGTTAAAGGCTCCGGGAGCTTAGAATATGGAGATAAACAACTGCTTAAATAGAATGAGCACACACATATACACACACACGCGCACACACGCACATATATAAATAACACACACACAAGTGCATGGCTGAACACACATAACAAAACAAACAGCTCACAGGGAGAAATGTAATGTTCTGTGTTTTGAAGAGATATATGCGGATGTGCTCCAGCATCACAGTGCTGCCAAGTGTGAAGGCTGTTTTTGTGTGACAAGCATACCTCTGTTCATGGGGTGGATCAGCTCTCCATTCATTTGAGATCTGTAAATCAACCTGAGACTAAACAATGTTTATTTCAAATACAAATTTAAGTTACAGACCAATAGACCGTACAGTCGAGCTGTATTCCTGTGCATCAGTCAGTGTACTCAGTCTGAGGGTCAAGATAAATCAAAGGTGATAATGATGCTGGTGTGCAGCAGTACATTGATGTAAAAAGCTGCTTTTGATAAGTGTTTTCATATTAAATGAATTCAGTAACACTTTCTTGCCAGTTTAGAAATATGTTCGGATAGTAACCTAAGTTTCTGCCAGTGCATTACCAGCCTGAAAGTCCATTACACCTAAGATTGACCGATGCACAGGTTGAGCTGTAGAATAAATGGGAGCATTGCAACATCTTTATGCTTCTTCTGTTGTAGGTTTGCTTTGGGCCAAGCTTTAGCTTGTAGGCAGATGGTATCTCGCTGCCAGGTGCCCAGATCATGTGGCTGTAAAACAAGTGGCGGTTAAATATCGAGAGCGGTTTTGCTGAAAGTGGAAAATGAGCTCCACCTCGCATACACAACATTACTCTTCTGTCTGAGACAACACATGATTAGCACTGTAGCAGGAGAGTTGTTTTGGAATCCATGGAGACAACACATGGAGAGCGAGTGATGTGGACAACAGTGGAGCTCTGTGGAGCAGACATTGAACACAGCATGTCTGTCACTTCCTAAAAGGCTTCCGGAAAATTGAGCTGTAACATTTTTTTTATGTAATAACATGAGGCATTGTACTGCCATAACTGTATTCTATTGACCTTATAATGAACTTTTTCTTAACCTGAACTTTTCTTCATATCATATTATGTTGATTAATCAAGCCCTGTCATATCTTAAAGACTTTGTTCCTTTATATAATCCCAGTAGAACAGTTTGTACTGAGATTAAAGAGTTTCTACACCTTCAGCTATCAAAGCCCTCTCTTTGTGGAGCCAGCTCTCAGTTTGAATTTGAGAGACAGGCACCCTCTCTACATTTAAAACATTCCTTTTCCTTTGCTTATAGTTAAGGCTGGATCAGGTAACCCTGAACCCGCCCTTGGTTACTTAGCAATAAGCGTGCACTACTGAAGGACTTCTTGTGATACACTGAGCATTTCTTCTCCACTCAACTTTCTTCCACAGGTGTTAATATACTCTTATATCACTGTTGCACGCCATTCTCTCTACTCTTGTGCCTTTGGGAGGGAGAGCCTTCAGTTTTCAGGCCCCTCGTCTATGGAACCAGCTTCCAGTTTGGATTCGGGAGACAGACACTATCTCTACTTTTAAGATCAGGCTTAAAACTTTCCTTTTTGCTAAAGCATATAGTTAGGGCTGGATCAGTTGACCCTGAATCCTCCCTTAGTTATGCTGCAATAGGTTCAGACTGCTGGGGGACCCCCTTGATTTATTGAGTTTTTCCTTTTCAGTCACCTTTCTCATTCACCATGTGTTAATAGATCTCCCTGCATTCAACCATACTTGTTATTAATCTCTGGCTCTCTTCCACAGCATGTCTCTATCCTGTCT
>VURO01022214.1:0-11497 GCA_015108175.1 Pelvicachromis taeniatus
GGAGGGCAACGGAGCGACTGCTCCACCAGCCTCGGAAGAGCCCCGCAAAGTGGGCCGAGCACTGCCGTCCGACCGACCCAGCCCTTAGAGCCAATCCTTATCCTGAAGTTATGGATCTGACTTGCCGACTTCCCTTAGCTGCCTTGTTCTAACATGCCAGAGGCTGTTCACCTTGGAGACCTGCTGCAGATATGGGTACAGGGCCAGCGAGAGCCAGTTTGCTAATCTAGTCTCTTTTTCGCGCTAATTCGTACGGCACTACTTTGGGTGGCGGATGGACATGTGACCAACATATCACTCTTTTCCGTGTCTGATCACATGCCTTTCCGTCAGGCAAAATGGCGGAAGAAACCAAAACATATCCTCTTACGATGTCACAAAAATCACGAAAAAGCCTTAGAAAAGCCGCACCGGACAATAAGCCGCAGGGTTCAAAGCTTGTGCAAAAAGTAGCGGCTTATAGTCCGGAATTTACAGTATTTAAGTGATTTCTTGATTCAACAGGGTAATCAGGCCTGAGTGTGTTTAGTGAAACTGAACTCAGCTTTCCAAAAAAATGTGGATAATCACAATTAATTCATGATTTAAGAAAAGGGGCAATTACTTTTTCACGCAGGACCAGGTAGGTTTGGATAACTTTTTTCGCTTTATCAATAAAATCACAATTTAAAAAGTGCATTTTTTATTTACTCTGGTTATCTTTGTCTAATATTAAAATCTGTTTGATAATCTGAAACATGCGTGACAAATATGCACCACACTAGGTAATCAGAAAGAAGGCAAACAATAGGTCCATCTTTTATACTGTCTATGCCTAAAATGTGTTGAAGACTGGCTGTTTAAAATCGGAATAAAAAAACTGACATCATTTCTGACATTTTTCTGGTGACTTAATATATAGCATGATATTCGTTTTATACATTCCATTGTGTTTTGTTTTGTTTTGTGTGTTGTTTTTTAAAGCTCAGCATGCTTTAGGGTGACTGACACACTGCTAACATAGTGTACCACTGACACGTGGCTTCAAAAAACCAGAATGTCCAACATGGTGGATGTGAGGCTTCAAAAAAGTTCTGCGAAATTCAAATAGATAAATGTCCATAATTTATATACAGTGTAAAGTTGAAATCACTACACTGAAGTGCACACAGACATTGAAATCCACAACTCCAAGATTTGCCATCGAACACTGAATCAGTCCAGCTGCCTGTAGAGGCTGGCTCTTCAGTCTGCCCATTTACCACGGGGATGGACAAAGGCACTCTCCCACGAGGCTGCACTGTTGACCTCTGTCTTCTCTTTCTCTCCTCCCCCCTGTACCCCCGCCACACCACCTGTTGAACAGTACATCCATTCAGCTGGATTGATCCACAGAGTGAGTTCCTTCTTCTGGCCTTTCTTGCATTTTCCTATTTAGTTTCTTTAAATGTTTTAAGGTTGATAAAATCCCCTCCAGCTTAATCACATAAACATATCAGCTTGTTTCATCGGGTGAAATTCTGAGAACGCATTTTAAATTTGAAATAGAAAAGTCGATGAAAGAAAATGAGATAATGGTTGTTTTACTCGTGCGGCTGAGTTTCAGATATGTTGTAATTCTTGTGATGTTTCTCTGTCCATTTAACCAACGTCCTCAGGACCTCAAGCCAAGCAATGTGGCAGTGAATGAGGACTGTGAGCTTAGGGTAAGACTGACCTTTAGTTTAACCCTACAAATCCGGCTTTACACCCAATGAAATCCATCAATTTGGAAATAAAATGTTCACCTGTCCTACAGATCCTTGACTTTGGCTTAGCCAGGCAGACAGATGATGAGATGACAGGTTATGTGGCGACTCGCTGGTATCGAGCACCAGAGATCATGCTGAACTGGATGCACTACAATCAGAATGGTAAGGCACCATCAAATGAAAGACACTGAAGGAGTATTTTGCATTTGGACGCAATAAAATGGTCAAATGCTGAATGGCTGAACCTGTAGTGTTTCTGTTTCAGTTGATATCTGGTCAGTGGGATGCATTATGGGAGAGCTACTGAAGGGAAAAGTCCTTTTTCCTGGCACTGACTGTATCCTTATCATCATGGCGTGAGTCCACCGCAATTTGCAGCTTTTCTTCTCTCTTAGCGGGAACCTTCCATTACCTCTTTATAAAGCCCCATGGATGCGGACCTCTTGTGGATTTGCATTACAATCATAGGCCTTTCTATGGGGGGAGCTGCTTCAACAGAGGGAAGCTGGGGAATGAATAGGAGGAAACACAAAAGACTGAATTGTCTAGGCTGTTGTATTCAGTGTCTCAGAGGGACTCTAAAACAAATTTGATTTACTGATCTTTCTGGGCTGTCAGACTTCGAGAGGTCTTTTAAGCAGCGATCTGCCTCGCTATGTGAAAAGATAATGAGCCAAATCTTGCGAGTTGATGACTTCTGCAAATCTTGATGGCCCTTAACTCCTCCTGTGCTAAGATATCGACCAGCTGAAGAGAATCATGGAGGTGGTGGGAACTCCGACACCAGAGCTGCTAAAGAAGATCTGCTCTGAACATGTGAGGACGTGGCAAAGGGATTGGGAATGTCAAAATTATGCTTTTCCGCAAACGCTGTTTCTACTGACAAAAGCAAACTGCTCTGATTGATTAGTCACTCCATTGACATGGCTGTTGATCAAACTGTCAGTATGTCTGAGTGTTGGACGTGATTGATCACCAGTGGCTTGACATCTTATCCTAATTGTGACTTGCCATGAGTTGAACATTCATGTGTATTTGCAGGCACAGAAGTACATCCAATCTCTGCCCTTCATGCCCCAACAGGACTTGGAAAAGATCTTCAGAGGGGCAAATCCACAGGGTGGGTGATGGACTGCAGATTGGATTATCAACTTCTCAAATTCAATTGAAAGCCATTAAGACTCTGCTAAAAGTAACTCTCTACAGACTGCAAATTTGAAATGCATTTTAACCATATAGGCTTAAATGAATTTTTGGACCTCCTACTATTTCCTTCTTTCATGTGTCTAGTTTCTGTCTCTCTTTTAGCTGTTGATCTGCTGAAGCGTATGCTGGTTCTGGACTGTGACGGGAGGATCTCAGCCAACGAAGCTCTTTCCCACCCCTACTTCTCACAGTACCATGATCCAGACGACGAGCCAGAGGCCCAGCCTTATGACCAAACACTGGAGAGCAAAGACCGAACTTTAGAAGAATGGAAAGGTAAAGGCTCTTTTTAAAATTTGGTGATTTTATGGTTTGAAACAGCTGACAGAAGATACCACACTCACACCTTACCTGAAACACAGAATTCCACTGTTGCCCCTGCTGTCAAACAAGAAAATATGACTATGCTGGACATTTGTCCAGGTTTTAGATTTGTGATACCAGTTGCAACTTCCTCTTCTGCAAATAAAAAAGTACCATTTGAAATCAAAGTCTGCTGGAACAAGAAGACAATATATTTAAGCTGCACAGATTTTCACTTTGGATATTATCTGATGATAAGTTTAAGCTTGCACGGTTGTTGCACAAATGCACCAATCTAAACAATAATGTGCAATATTTGGAGACTAGTATTCACCACAACACCACCTGCCTAATACTGTGCTACCAAAACAACTCTGACCAGCCAGGGCATAGACACGTGACATCTGGGAATACCTCATGGTGTCTGGCAAGAGCACACTGGCAGCTAATTCATGGGATCCTGTGTGTTGCAGGATGGGGCCACTGTGGTTCGAGTTTGTTTTGGCAAATCCAGTAGAGACAGTTTGGAGAGTTTTGAGCCTGGGTCTGTGCCTTGGGCTCGTTTTTCATCGTTGCCAAATAATTCTCGAGCAGTTTTAGGGGGTGTAATGAGGTGGATTATTCTGCATGGGGACAGTGCTGTCATGCCTGTAACCCCATATGATCTCGATCTGCAAACAATATCTGTACCAATGTTACGGTGGGTGTTATGTCTGTGAAGGTTCTCGGTCATCCAGGTCATTGTAGTCTAAGGAGCTTGGAAAGAAAAGCATCAACTTTAAGTTAAACTTAAAGAAGTCCAGATGCTTTTCCTTCCAAGCTCCTTAGGTGGGTGGTAACATCCACCTGAATGCAGGATCCAAGACTTCCCTATACTTAAAAATGACTCACTTTACAAAATTCTATTCAATTTAGTCACAATAGTTGCTAAAGGCAATTTATGTAAGGTAAACACCCTGCAATAACAAAGAGAAATCCTCAAAACGAGATGACCCTCCAAGGACCTCGGGGCAAGCACTTGGCAAAAGTGGAAAGGAAAAACTTCCTTCCAGCAGAACCAGGGAGGGGCAGCCAGCTGCTATGATCGGCTGGGGTTGAAACTTGGTTACTTTTTAGTTTATGCTTTATGTTTGGGTTTTATTGATTGTAATGTGTCTTAAAGGCATTGTTAATTGTAGTCTTGCATTGCTATTTTGAGTGTTTTTGATAGGCCAATATAGCAACCTGAAGAAACCTTAAAGTATGCACGTTATATTGTCCTATGTTGTTGCCATGAAATATCAAGAAGGTGCCATGTCACAATTTCTATTGTTTCGATTGTCACATTCCAAATATTGAGCAGCACTCCTAACAGTGTTCCTTCTCCCTTATTCTTCATTTATGTCCACAGAGTTGGTATTTGAAGAGGTGAACGGCTTCAAAGCATCTGGCAGCAAGACTGACAGCCTTCAGGTGGAGCAGTGAGACTTTTACTGCTCTGCCTCCTCCTCTGTTTGAAGAAGGACCATGTAGTCAATAAATGCAAGGAGGGCTGGAAAAACAAGCAAAGGAAATGACTGTGTTTGATTTCCTGTCACGAGTCTGTCTGAGCAACAGGGCAGGCTGGTCGCCATGGAATCACATGTGCACATTACTATTACAGGGAACATTTTAGAGGTAAAAAAAAAAAAAAAAAAGGATTTCACCACTGCAGAAAGTTGCTTCCTGTTATGGTTCCGCTCACTGAGGGTAAAATAAGGAACTGCTCAATATCAGAGGCCACGGAGGACGTGAGGATTCGTGTGAGGAAGCAACTTTAAGCAGCTGAACTGTGTTTAAAGACCAACAGAAGGGATCGGAGGAAGAAGAGAAAATGCACACTAGGATTTCCAAAGCAACAACAGGAATGCTGTGTCACCATCAAGACGAATGCCATGAACATTTAAGGCTTTCATATGTTAAAATCATGCTTAAAGGGTTGCAGTGATACCGCTTCACATCACAGAACAGCTTAGCATTTAGCCTGCATACTACTAATGCATGATTTCTGTGCATTTTATTGTTAAAGCATACTGCTGGTGGTGTATTATAACCACTGCTTACTGTGTCTGCCACACTACTATTAAACCAGTTTGGGGCTGAGAAAGAGGCATTGCCAGGAAATGTGATCAGTGTTCCACCTCTTCTGTCTTTATAATTCATGTAGAAAAGAAAAAGAAAAAAAAAAATCTGAAAATGTTCTTCCATGGATGAAAAGTCATCCCATCCTTACAGAATAGTAAACACCAACTGTGCTATTAATTAGCAAGATAATGAATATATGCCAAAGCTGAAACAGAATGACTGCCCTGCAGATCTGTGTTTACAACGTGAGTCTCTTTTCTTATATACAGTTTCGGCTGTCAGCCGATCACCTGTTGGCTTTGGCGCCGCTCCGTGAGGTCTCTATGCTTCTCTGCTGTCTTATACAGATCCCCGTTTGTGTTTACAACTGTTAACATTTCAGACATTGTGCAAACTGTCGCAATCAGTTCCCAGAAGGTGTCTAACAATGCTGGATAATAATCTGTTATGCAACTTGTAGCTTCATCCAAGCATTGGCTGGTCAAACACCACAGACTGATGATTCACAGAAAGCAGCCATATTTGGCTGCTTGTGGCAACCATGGAGCTCGTTAGTCGTTTTTCATGTTACCAAAGCATCTTTTTCTTTTCTTTCCGTAATTCTTGGATCACCTCTTTTTTAACCTCCACTGCATGTATTTTAGTTTTGCTGCAGTTAAATGCTCAGTGCAACATTATAGCATAAATATTCATACTTAGCAACTCTGACTGGAAATATTTGCGTAAGCACACCAGCTGAACGCCTACATGGATTGTTCTAACAAATGGCTGACTTCTACACTGATGTGTCACTCATTTTGCCACAAACTGGACTTTCAGTTCTCTTAACCTTTTTTTTTTTTTTTTTGCTGCTGCTGTTGAATTAATAGTATAGTATTAAACCACTGTAAGCGCAGCCAACAAACCACAGATTTTCCACTGAAGGTCAGTGGAAAATATCAAGTGAAAGGTATTTGAGGGGGAGAAATAGTTGAATGCAACAAACTAAATAATAGGTTTAAATTGTAATTGAAACATTTTAATTGTCCATGTTGAACAACAGAATAAAAAGCAAAGTAAGCCAGTTAAATGATATTTAAAGCACTCTATTCACATCTGACTGCTGCTGATGTTTAATTCAATATGCAAACGATGTTGATAAATGTTGGATGGAATGTCAGGTATAACGCAAAGAGGTGAACTGGTCTGCCTTACCAATGTTCACATGTCAGGTAGTAGCACAGGTATTCACAGGACTAGCTAAGGTGTTATTGTAGCTGTTATTGTAGCCTAGCTAGCTTGGTTAAACTCTAGCTAGAATAAATGTACTGATAAGGTTTAATGCTACAGCGTATGAATTGAATTTTAGCATGTATCTTGAGCGATAAACGACTCCCAGTTACATAAAGTGATTTGCATTCAGGCTTTGGTCACATGCACACGGGCATTTTGGTAAACATAGCTTCTACATTAGGCCGTTTGTCCGGTCGTAATTAAGGTAAATGAAAAAAGAGCGTGACATTGTGATTTTTTTTTCATCTAAATACAGTTTGTTTTTTTTAAACAACAAAAGCAAAAAAGTAACCATGTACCCGTGAACGTATCCATATGTGCAAATTCTTCTCAGTTTCTTGATTCAGCCTACTCGCGTTAAACTTCTGCATGAAAAATAATTCTTTAATGACACAAGAAAGAAAGTTCATTCTTATATTTTCCCCATCTTTTTCCCCTAGATTGGTTCACACTGGAGTGCTACATGTAGCCTTTTGTGCAGGTTGTCCACTAACACTGGATGAAAGATGTTGAATTTGAAGTCTAAATGAATAAAAACTGTGTCTCAGTCAAGGTGTGAGCTCTGAATGTTACGGTGTTATGTGCTTATGTTGTATATGTGGTGGATTTAATTAGCAACTGCAAACTGAATGTATATGTATGTTTGTTACAAGTTCTAGGTGACTTTTGAATACATGGTGGCATGTGAGTCAACCGTTGTCCTGAGTTTCAGATCGCTAACATGAACGTCAGCTCCGAGTTTGATTCAAAGGATTTCCTCGTCATCAAACAGTACCATGACTTTTTAAGCTTTGGCTTCAACAGAATAAACTCCATCATCTCTGTTTGCCAAGAAGTCTCACGTAGAGTATCCATCATTCTTGCATACTTCATATCATTAAACGTGTGTTTTTTATGGTTTGGACTAGAATCATTAATTGTGAATAAAATACACTGATGACATAAATATCATAGTAGCATATGTACTGTAAAGACACAAAGTAATCTAGATGGTGGTGGTTTTACATCTAAAGCTCAGAAATTATAAACCTCATCATTCAATATGAAGAAAATAGGTATTTCCATTTTTGTTTGCTTGCTTTTTAATTTTTTGATTTTCTCACAGGGAATATGCAGCATTTTTTGTATAGTTCAAAAATATACGGTGGCCCTGAGAGGTCAAATGCACTGCAATGTAAGAAAACACCAGCAAATAGAAAAATGCTGGAAAATTACACAAAGACAATCAAAGTGACAGCCGAAACCGATTTTTTTTTAAACTTCAATTGTTTCACTTTTTCTGCTTTTGTTGTGTTTATTTAACATCCACTATGTTTTTTGTGCTTTCCCAGTATTTTGCTAAAGTTGCAGTGTGTTTGAACTCTCAGGGCCACCGTAGAAGGGATTCAAAAACGGAGACAGCCTATAGTTTGGATTTGGGGTGAGGGCACCCCACTTTGGAAATGCCTCACCTTATATCAGATATTTAAACAGCGGTGCACACAATCAGGGGTAAAAGAAAATTGAAACTGTGAAACTGCTGTCAATGAACATCAAGAATAATACTTTTAGGGAAATAAAAAAACGGCAAATGAAAAACAGTATTCTGTTAATTGACCGATATTTAATTTATGCTTCAAAATGAAAAAACGTGGCCTTCTGAGCTGGGGCTTTTGGACAGGTATATGTAGACCATAAAAAATCAAATCAAATAACACAAAAGCAATTTAAAAAAAACCCTGAAAATTAACCGTCAAAAAGTGGCATTAATGAAAACTGTTAAGCCCACCGGACAAAATCCTCCTCAGACACTCACTCAAAAAAATAACTCAAAATAATATCAAGATCCTAAAAAAACAACAACCAAAAACACATTAAAATAAAGCTTATTGGCTTTATACTAGAAGCCAAGGTTACCTCTGAAGGGACGCATGGCAGGGGGAACCTAACCTTATAGGGTGGCCAGATGTTTTTCACTCTTTCTCCCACATTCTAGACACACCCACGGAGTGCCATGGGCGACCAGAAACAACCACCAGCAATTCAATGCTCGTGAGTCTGCGCGTGTTTGCGTGTGCGTGCTGGGGGGGCCGTGAGTATCGACCCTCTAAAGCGCACAACAGATCGCATCTGGAGGAATTTTGCGCCCCAGCAGTCTCTACAGCTGCGCTTTACTGTGGAACTTTTATTTCTTCACATGAGAGTTTGCAGCGGAGCCGCAGCCTTGTTGGTCGGTAGGGTATGGCTGTGCGCTCCAGGACGGGGTTCTACCGGCAGGACGTCAACAGAACCGTGTGGGAGGTACCGGAGCGGTACCGAGACTTGAAGCAGGTCGGAACAGGAGCTTATGGGACTGTGTGGTGAGTTATGAAAGTTGTAGCTGAAAGAAGTGTTGACAGAATTGGATTTAAAAGACAAAATTCTGTTGCGTTGGACTGATTGGTCAACAAACTCAACCTGTTCTGTGCGTTATGTAGTTGGACACCTCCGTGATTTAAAGCAACGTCTGAGTACATTGCAACACATTGTGAAAAGCTAATATAACTATAAAGGTACAGTACAGTCTAAAAAGTCTTGAGCCTCATTTATTTATATTTTGCTTCCAAGTGGTTCTCTGGGGTTTCTGAAGGTCTTTCAAAGTTTTTCTTTGGACAATGGCTCCTTTTTGACCCAGTTTCCTTCCCGTCCTTGTACGTGACCATTTTCAGAGGGATTATTTCACTTGCTTGTTTGCTGAAGAAGGCAACTAACTCAAGTCTTAGTTGCCTTCTTCAGCAAGCAAAGACCTGACACAGGACCTCAGAGATGCATCTGGCTCTTCAGTTGTTCTGCTTACTGCTTAAGCCTCATCAGAAATGATCTCAGTGGAAGGACGGCTGTCAAGGAAAGGGGACGGGGAGAAATTACACAAGAACTGGACTGAAAATCAGTGGAAACAAGTGTTCTGGGGTGATGAATGCAAATGTAATTTTTTTGATTCAGAGGACAGCACAGCGGTACAACAGCAAGTGTCTACAGCCATCCGTAGGGCACATCGGAGGCCCTGTCGTGGTTTGAGGCTCCATTTTAGCCAGTGGTGTTGGAAATCTCGTCAAAATTGGTGGAGTTGTGAAGGCAGAAAAGTACAGTCAGATCTTCATTTTTCAGCATGATAATGATCACAAACACTGCCAATTATGTGTGTTTGCATTGGCCTCCCCAAGAGTCCGGACCTCAACATTATCAAAGCAGCGTAGGATCATCTTGACAAATTACAGAACAAAAGGCAGCCAACATCCAAAGAAGAGCCTTGAATGTTTGTCCTGAAGACTTCTTAAAGAAACTACAAGAAAACTTACCAAGCAGAGATCAGACTGTGTTAAAGAAGAGTGCTGGACCTACTATTAACCACTTTCAAGCTTATTAGAATGATAAGTTCTGTTTTTTCCTTATATGCTATATTTCCATGTATGTCTTAACACTTGTGTCAATAAATCTCTGCATCAATTTCCCATTTTTCTAGGAAAACATAAATAAATAAAAGTGACTCAAGATTTCTGCACAGTGCTGCATTTTACACTGCAATAATTTCACATTTGTTTTTTATATTATACACCATCTAAGCATCAGGTCCTGGTTGTATGGGCTGTTTTGGTCAGTGGTCTCTCCATAGATGGCTGTGTAGGGCCCCTCTTTGCATTGTGTAATGTGACTGAGGGTCAACAAAGAAAACCCACCCCCAGCTCTTATTGTTAGGGTCAAGCCAAAGACCCTGAGTTAATTCCTCAGAATGCACTTTGTCTCCAGTCTCACTACATTTTTTTTGTCCCACTGCAGACATGGTGACTTGTCCCACTAGGAAAAGTACAGGTTTGCTTAACTGGGAAATCCATCCAGTATGTCCACCTGACTGAAACCAAGAACACAACAAAAGAAACACATTTCTGGGCTCATTGTGTAATCCGTGTTTGCAACTCCAGTTTAAATTTCAGCCTGACGATAAAAGCTTTTCTCACGTAACACTTTTATGCTCATCAGTTCAGCATGGGACCGCCGGGCAGGGACGCAGGTGGCCATCAAGAAACTCCACCGGCCTTTCCAGACCAAACTTTTTGCCAAAAGGGCCTACAGAGAGCTGCGACTTCTCAAACACATGAAGCACGAAAATGTAACAGCAAATAAGCCTCACATTGTAGCAGATGTTAAAGTTCATGCTTGTGGTATAGAACACATGTTGAAGGAGAAGAGATGTGATTAAATATCCTTCCAGTCACATTTTAATTGTGTTTTTTTCCCTCCTGGCTGGCTCTTCTCAGGTAATTGGGCTGTTGGATGTTTTCACTCCTGAAATCTCGCTCGACCGGTTTCGTGACTTGTAAGTTTCTCTCCGCTCTCCTTAACCACTCTTAGAGAATCAGACAGAGTTCATTTGAATCGATGTCGTGCCTCTCCCCAGTTACCTGGTGATGCCGTTCATGGGCACCGACCTCGGCAAGCTGATGAAGCTGGAGAGGTTATCGGAGGACAGAGTGCAGTTCCTCGTCTATCAGATGCTGAAAGGACTCAAGGTGAATGAAACCTTCGTGAAAGTTCTTGAAACAATAGGAATGTGTTTCAGTGAGCTGATCTGATGCCCCCCCCCCTCTGCTTTCTCCACAGTATATCCACTCAGCAGGGATCATTCACAGGGTGGGTGAACTTTGACCTTTCAGACTATGAGCTTTGGGGGTGGTGGGGCTTTTTTCTCTTTTTTTTATACTCGGTCCCATTCATGTCGATTCCCACACAGGGAGCTTTGTTTTGTGTGCGCGTGTGTGTGTGTGTGTGTTTGTCTCTGATACGCTGACTGTTAGATCGTATTATTGAAATGTCTATTTTCAAAAGCCTTTCCTTGACCCCCCCCCCCCCCCCCACTCCCTCCCACC
>VURO01022219.1:0-15962 GCA_015108175.1 Pelvicachromis taeniatus
TAGAACAAGGCAGCTAAGGGCAGTCGGCAAGTCAGATCGGTAACTTCGGGATAAGGATTGGCTCTAAGGGCTGGGTGGGTGGGGCGGCGGTGCGGGGCCCGCTTCGCGGGGCTCTTCCAAGGCTGGTGAAGCAGTCACTCCGTTGCCCTCCCCTCCCCCCGCGAGGTGGGCCGCTACTAGCCCCCCTGCTAGCCCGCTACTAGCGCTAGCGCACCTGCGGCTTTTAGTCCGGTGCGGCTAATGTATGAACAAAATATGATTTTTTCATAATTTCAAGTTGTGCGGCTAATATTCAGGTGCGCTTTGTAATCCGGAAAATACGGTACTTCTTTGGAAGTTCAGAAGGGGATCAAATATTCACTGTATATCAGTCAGATAGATAGATAGATAGATAGATAGATAGATAGATAGATAGATAGATAGATAGATAGATAGATAGATAGATAGATAGATAGATAGATAGATAGATAGATAGATAGATAGATAGATATTACTGAATATATACAATAACTATGTGGCCAGCCGTTTTAAATATTTCACTTTTATTTCAGACAAACCTTGTTTTGTTCCTCAGGTTGGAATGCCAGATGGCTTTAAACATTAGAATATCCAGGACCCAGGAGCACTAGCTGCTTTTGACAAAACCTTTTAGACACCTCAGTTAGAGCCAGGCCACATTCAAAAAGCTTTGTTGTGAACAAAATATGGTGCCATGGTCGAGTTCATCCAACACTGACCCACAATCAACAACATGCGTATTGTTTTCTCAGCAGCCTGGTCTTTTGCCCTCACTGCGACAAGCACGGCTCTTTTAAAGAAGTAACTCAAAGTTTTGTGAGTCTTGAGAGTTGCACTTAACTTTTAATTTCAAGGTTTTATATACAAAATCGCCAACTCAAGGAACCAACCAACACAGTTGCTCATCCTTTGCACATATTTTCATGCTGAGACTGCTTGAATATTAAAGTGCTCAGGTTCCACAGGTGGAAAAAAGTAGTTTTCATAGAAATTATACCCTGCTTCCATGCATATATTTTGGAAAATAAAAAAAAAATTATTACATGTTAAATAAATATCACCAATACTCACAACAGTAGTCTTTGCCACTACAAATCTGTGTCTTAAACAAGCAACTTTAAGTATTTAACAGCCATGGTTTCCGTGCAGTCGTTGCTTTCAGCAATTATACAAAAATAAGTGGAAAGGGCCCAGCTGTTTCCCATGACCGGTACAGCGAACGGTGAGCCGTGAACGCTACCGAGGTGAAGTGGCACAACGTTCTCAACTCCACACTTGCCTGTGTGTGACTGTGAGATAGAGAAGGAGCTGCAGACATACTGAAAGAGTAAAAGCGTCCCCCATGCTACAGTAGCTCTGTCAGCAGAGCCTTCTCTCCAAACATGCGGGGGAACACGCACTCCGCTTCCTGCGCTGCGCCTCCCCTCCGCCTTTCTCCTCTCACTTTGCCTGGCACCATTACCTCACTGCAGATCCCAGCTCTTACACACTGCATGCATTGCATCTGTGATTTAAGAGGCTAAATCTAGATGGCATGGGTAGTGGGAAAAAAGTCCAGTGCCAAGCAAGAAGCAGTGTCAATGTCAGAAAGTAGAAGTCAGCTAGGTGATCGTCTGCGAGGAATTCATATCATTGCACCATAGCTTGATGTCTCTCCAATCTGCTGCCTCATTCATTCGTTTCATTTCCTCTGTCTCCCTCTCTCATTTCCTTTTCTCTCTCTCTCTCTCTCTCTCTCTCTCTCTCTCTCTCTCTCTTACGGGCTCTTTCCTCTTATTCCCCGTTTGCAGAGGCATTAACCAGACCATTAATGTGATGGCAATCTACATATGAAATGTAATTTGCAAGAAATTAATTTCTACCCTCCATCTGTACATTTGCTCTCATCCTTAATTTGTTTTCGAGGAACAATTCCATTGGTCACCATCTGGGCATTTGGAAAAAGGAACAGAGATGTATTCGTTTAATGTTAATAGCATATGTGATTGGCTCCGTGTGAAAATAAACTGAAGAAGGAAAAAAAAGGAATGAATAAAACCATGTTGAAGGAACGCAGATGTCATATCAAGCATTTAAAGAGGGGTGAATGGAAGCGTCCCATTAACAACACAAACAGCACTTCAAACCAGGAAGTCCGTCACAACAGATGTGCGACATAATATTGGGTTTAGGGAAATCATTCCGGGGGTGATGGAGAAGGCTGCTAACTCATAGTGCACTGGGCTTACTTTAAAATCATCACAGTTGTTGCCTGCACCAATGGCTCCCCTCCGCTACAGGCTGGTGTTTACCAGTTTGCCACGCCAGGCCTGCAAATGAGAAAACATTCTCTGGTGTCCTACTATTGTGGCCCTGGCAGTAAAAGTTTGGAGGCAAGAGGACACGTGGGGATGGAAGAGCAGAGGAGCCACAGAGCAGCAGCACATGCATTTGGCTTGTATCATTCAAGCCCCAATTAAAGAATTTCAATCAGTGGCTATGCAGCCTTTGGGGCCTGGGTGGAGCCAAGTCGGTCTGGGGGACAAGACTTTGGAGCAAGTATGACCAGTACCGAAGGCTGCATACCAATAAGAATTGTTAGAAAGAAAAAAAAAGATGGCAAAATGAGCTATATTATGACGTTTGGTTGTTATTACTCGTTTCTGTTGTTAAATGTAGCTAATTACATACAAAAGTGCTCTTTTAGCAAACAAACCCTGATGACTTATTGAAGAGGCCACAGGAAGGGGATAGATGCATCGACAGCACTCCAAAATCACTTTCATGTGATTCTTGATTTTTTTTCTAAAAAGTAGCGTATGAGCATATTCTCTGTTCCAGGTCTTTATATTTGACTGTGATTTGGTGCAATTACTTTAGCAATCAGAAACGTAATGCAAATACAGCCCACTGGGTTTTATGGTTCGAGTTGATGCAGAGGCTGGACTTAATTGAAGTAATAAGGGTAGTTATGAAAATGAAAAAGGCAGTCGCAAAAAGCACTTGAACCAAACTGTAGCTTGGAACAGCATATTTTACTGACTAATGGTGAATCTTTTCTTATTTAATACTAAAAGAAGGAGAATTCTGCCTAGCAGATATGTTTTGGACACATTCACATATAATGTATAGCAATACAAATACTTAAGTTTAGGGGGAGGGAAATCCCTAGGAAAATCATTGTTTAAGTTGCACTACAGTAGGGATGTGACAATACCAGCAATTT
The DNA here is from genome assembly GCA_015108175.1 of Pelvicachromis taeniatus. Lineage (NCBI taxonomy): Eukaryota > Metazoa > Chordata > Actinopteri > Cichliformes > Cichlidae > Pelvicachromis > Pelvicachromis taeniatus. Next base: position 3,224 of record VURO01022219.1, read on the forward strand.
AGTAGTTGGTACCAATCCCAGTAGCATTACACAATTCTTGACACAGTTTGATACCAAAACAAAATGATTGTCTCATTTTTTTAACATAAACTCCTTTATTAAAAGAGTCATTTGAAATCACTGACATGCTGATGGCAGACTGTTGATTTAAAATGTAAACATTATATTTTATTGATAAGACACTGAGCATAACTTTACTATGAAATATAATGCTAGTTACTTTACGTCAGTTGACGCATTTAAATATCATTATCCACCGTTGATTTTACAGCAGTATTGTCAGCTGTCTCAATCAAAATGATCCCTGTATTTCGGGATAACATGAGAAGAACAGCAGCTTGGATGTTGAATTGAAACTCATTCACCATTAATTCTGTGAACAGATTGGGATGCTGGTTTTTTTAGGTGCTTCGTTAAACTGGATGCATTTCTTGCCCTTGGTCTGAAAAAAACCCCAAAAATAATAAAGGCATTAACAAATTATCACCCCATGGTCATCTTCCTTGGTGCAAAGTATTTCCATACCTGACTCTTTCTACCTTTCTTATCAATGAGTTGGAGCAGAGCTAGCATGACAGCTGCGCCAGAGTCCATCTTTTACGTGTGATTGTCAACTTCATTCTTCCTCAGCGTGTAAGGATAGACTAGAACACTTCTAGGCGTGTGCTGCCTAGTTCCAGATGTTATAGCCTAGATACATTGGCTACCTGCTGCCTTGGTATTGTGCTGCCTACAATTCAGTAGAATTAACTCTGTGTTACAAGCCAAAATTTAATCTGCAACAAACTTCTCGCATTTCTTTGGTTACCACGATTATGTCTTTTGTTTTCTACACTATCATTACGATGGACGTCATTTAAGGAAATGACCAACCAAGCGTCAGTATGTGGAAACAAGGGGTCGCTTTTTGGAAATACATTTGTGTTTTTACCTACTGCTAGTAAATTATTCACTAGTCATCAGCTGTCAGTAACTGAGTGTGCCACAAACTAGAGTTACTACTTGAACCTGACTTCAAAAACTTGGAATTTATTACCATTAAAAACATCCTTAAAGTCTCATACAAGAACCGATTGGTTTCTATTGACAGTTTACCTCATAAATAACCATTGTACCACTGATCTTCCATGTATTTTAAACGCTGGTCTAAACACAGCTACTTTTGGCTCCAAAGACCAATATGGCATTCGGCATGAGTCTGACGCTGAGGCTTCAGAAAGCAGAATCCAAGGGGTAACATCACTGTTGCTATTAAAGAGGCATGCCATTAGGTATGACAGTACATGGTTACTCTCTAGAAGATAAAACGAACTGTCAGAATAGTTCCCCTTAAGGCCACATGCATTAAGGCTTCTCAAATGAGGTGGGAATGAGAAAAGGCAGAGCACCGTCTAGTAAATAGTACTAACATTAAACAACGACAAGAACCTACAGCTAAATTTAAAATACTTAATTAGGTGGTTTTTGCCCATAAATAAAAATTAATTAATGTTTAAAAAGAAGAAAGAACAAAAAAAACCCAGCTTGGACTAGACAGCTTCATGTTAGTTTGGCGTATATTTTTGTTTGAGGGTCCAGGCTCTAGATACAGTACAATGGCAAAAATTAAAATATTGTTTGTATTTCACCTGCTTTCTTATTTATAACTTTGCCTATTTTTTTCTGTACACACTACATCAGCTCACTCCTCCACAATGTACAAATTTGCATCTCCTTCGGCCTCCCAGGAGGTGTGTTTGGAAAGTCCCACGGGGAAAAGTGCGGAAGAGTGAAAGTGCAGCAGAAAAAGGTAGGTAGACATGTAGGGAGAGGGTGGGAGGGGGTTGGAGGGTGGGTGGGGCACTGGTGAAGCACACATGCTCACGTGCACCTGCGGTGTTTGATGAATGACGAGGATAATGACTGATGATATCTGGGAGGCCTGGGGGAGAACACCTGAGTGGTTCTGTCAAACACACAGAAACAGAGACACACTTGCGCACATCTAGCCAGCCCCATGGCTTTAGACAGGGTCGCTGTTGATAAGACAGTGTAAAGTGTTAGATGGACCTTATCACAGCATTGGCCTTGTTTATCAATCGAAATAGCTCAACAATTACATATCCAGGTGTTGATATTTCTGCATATTTGTGTTCACTTTTTGTCTATACATCTGCTGGCATTTAGAAAACAAGGCCACCAGGAGAGCATGTTTAAAGGGTTGCCTCTTAGTCAGCTATGGTTCCTGCTAATAAGGCAGTTTATTTGCTGACTTGGAACTGGAAATATATTTTTCTTTTTTGCAACATCATGAACTATCTAGTAAAGCAGAATAAACAGGGGTTAGGGAAGAGGAATTCAGAGGGTATCTGGGTTGCTTTTTATTTCAAGGATAAGTACCCACCCTTGTTTTTAAAAAAAATGTGAAGTGCAATTTCATCCCTGACCCTTAGCTGACAGTAACATGCAGTCCAAACTAAACATTGCAGTTTTAAATTAAGTTTGACATTGAGTCATGTAAATAGACAAAGTGATGGGAAATGCTTTTGAAAAAATTTGAATGCGCAACATTTTCAGTCGGGTGCTCATCTGGTGATTGAAGTAACGTGGTTTATGCAAAAGAGCCAATATTCCACAAGAATCAAGAATATTGTGGCCAGACTCGTCTTGGTTGACAGCTAACAGTCAGTTTAAGAGTTAATTCATAGACATCTTTAAGATGTGACCCACACTGAGACCAAACTCCCTATAATAAAGTCTACCTTAGTGGTGCCATGCTATGTAAATGCATACATAAATGAATAAGACGTATTATATAAGCCATAAATGGCATCAGTGCTGCTGAGTATCTTACTTTTTTGTGCGTGTGTGTGTGTGTACTGGAGCTAAAATACAGGTTTTTGTGCACAGCTTGGCAAAGAGAAGAAACCAGATGTCTTATGATTTCAAGCACAGAGTGAAAACATTAATGCAGTTTTAAATGCTAAATGCTGACCAGAGAGTTATTCTAGTGCGAGTTATTCAAATGAGTGTCACGTTTGCCTACATGTGGCAGGAAGACTGCAGTATAAATGGCTTTCAGAGTGGCTTAAAGCCTGTTTAATATTAAGAGCTCATCAGATGACCAGTTTTAAGTTTGCCTGAACTGCTTCAACCCTGAAGCACTGGTGGGTAAAGGCATTTGTTCCTACTGTGCCTCTTCACTGCGCTCTCTTTTTCTCTGCAGCAGCACAGGAACAGAGCAAAATTTCTCATAGACACGGTATCTTGTTGTTATATTTCAGTCAGACTACTTGGGATTGGGATCTAGGACCTGAGCTCATCACTGCACACAAATGCGATGCACATAAAAATCGGGGAATGACGGGTAAACGTTCCCTGGGAGCTTACAGGTGGATGCTGAGGTAGTGATGGGGTAAAACAACAGAAAAGGGATGCGAGGAAGATTCTGCTCTGACGTGTCAGAGAGGGAGATGGAGAAATGCTGCAGCTTGAATAGACCACAAAAGTGAAAGGGTGTGTTTGGTATATAGCACAAGTAGTGTAAAGCCTGTATGACCTGAAGTAGCTTGCAGGTTTCACTCCATTTGTGTTCAATTTCTAGCTCGCCTAGCTCGGGCCAACACAAAATCAAGTATAAATTTAAAACTACTGTTTAATATTAAAAGTGTACTTTCTGTCTTTTCAAAATACAGCTTACCATATATCTTCCAATAGTAGGCTGTTTCTTTTAAACGTTTGTTAGAACCAATAGTAGCCGGGCAACCTTTGACTCCAAAGTCCCGCTGCGCTGTCTTCTTCTTCTTCTTTTTAAATTTTATTGGCAGTTGGCAAACAACTGAATTACCGCCACCATCTGGTATTGAGTCTGACTGTAACTTCGCAAAAAAACCCAAAAAAAACCCCTCCGCGCTGTCGTCGGTCCTCCCGTGTCTCATCACTTGGCCAGCTGTTTCCAATCAGCCATCATCTACGACCAGCGGCATTTAAGCTGGATGCAGCGACCATTGTGGGATTATTACACTGAACTGGAACTGTCGGCTAGCGAACCTGCTAACTGTGGTTTTCTAGTCTTTTACTTCCTAGTTTTGGGGAGCACCACTCGTGCACTGGGCTACCACAGACAAGGAGACACTCGGGAGCAAAGGAGGAGCACAATTGGGAACTGCATTATTTGTGAACTGTTGGAATACGTTTTGGAGCACTGTAAGTAAACGCGCTGTCTTTTCACCTCAGTCTAAAAACCGCGCCCGGGTCCTCTTTCCCTCTCACTTCCACGACAATTCCGAGAAGGCAATAAAAGCCGGTCTCTTTTAAATGCCGGGCCGGCCGGATAATTTTTTTAATAAACACCCAGGCTACAATTGGAAGATATACGGTAAATGTTGATTTTGTTCATTACATTGTTTCTTAAACACTACAAACCAAGTCCAGTTAAAAACAGAGAGGAAAAAAAGTTGAGCAAAGTCAACTGACACCTTTCTGTTTCTTTTTATACTTCTATAACTATTATTAACTGTATTTGGATTAAGAGTACAATTAAGCTCCACAAATATATCTAACATGCAGAATGTTTTTTTCATGCTTATAGGATTTCAGCTAGAAAAGTATGAAAGGCTGTAGTGTGATTAAATGGGAGTGAATTGTTATTTTCAGATAATAAAGAAATTAAATGTCCCAGAAGCGGGTGGGTTACAATAACAATAACATTAAAAATCGCAGATTGGAGGCAATAAAGAAAAATACCAATCTCGATTTCCTGGGGTTTCATGCATTTAAAGCACATGCTTATGCCACCCCTGACCCAATGCAGCGCCATCATTACAATCAGCATAATCCCATGTCTCATTTGACTGCAAGCCATGCACCAAAGACAATTAATTCCAGTTAGTGTAAACTATGTTTCGTGCATGCATCTGAACAGAAGCGCACGCAGGATGTGAGAACATTTGCATGGGATTTTTACTCATTATCTGCTTGCCTCTGTAGTTAAATTACATCAGCATATGAGTTCCCTCGCATTTGCATTTTTTGATTGTATCCTCAGGAGGAACAAAAAAAAAAAAACGCCTTTGATTTGGTTTTTATTATAATTTGCTGCACTAAACAATTTATTTATTTGCTTCTCTTCCCTCCACTCTATACGTTGAAAGCACAGTCGTACCTTTACGCATTGATTTATGTGATCAAGCCCTTTCGTTTAATTAAGAAGGAATTCTGCTGTTTCAACAGCATCGTCCTGACATTTAACCTAATGTGCAATTCTTGCTCTCTCGCCAGCCTGCGAAGATTCAACTAGACTAATTGCAAAAAAAGGGTTCATAGTATTTTAATGGTATTTTACCGAAGCATTCTTTAACCTTTAGTTTATCAGCTTGATTAATTGATATCATTGATTTTATTGCAGCATTTGCCAGAAAACAAAAGGGTGTTTCTCCTCCATGAAGTCTATTTTACAGTCAGGAAAGCAGCTTAATGGCATGCAGGGAAACAGTACACTTACAGCACCTTTGTCTCCAACAATTATATTCATATAGGTGGACTTTTTCATATTACCCAGCAAAAGTGTTTTATGTAAGTGAAGGTTAAAAAAAAAAAAAAACAGTCCTGATGCCTGCACCAATGCAAAAAAGGCAAAAATTCATCTTGCCTTAAAGTAATGTGTTCTGTTTGAAGCGAGGCAGTTACACTGAGCACATTATATAACTTTATAATCCTATACAGAAACCTAACGATGTGCGGGACAACATTTTTAATGCCCTGACCTATTATGAGAGCAAATCTGCAAAAAGATGTGTTAATAAATCACCCGACGTGAACCACAACCCCTGCTGCCAGACACCTTAACGGTGACATTTTTAGTCTTCAGTTCCATTATATCCACTTATCTCCAATTGCTTTTTATAACTGTGTATTAAAGTAAATACACCTTGAAATTGAATGCAGCACATGGAGTTTCTTGAGGTAAGGCTCTCTCACGTTTCTCACAATACAAGACAGGGAGGGCCATTTTTAGTTAGCCTACACGACCCCTAATTATGTTTAACTGTAGCAGCTGAACACAGCGCCATCACTGCAAATTAATTTCCGCTGTCATGCGACCTGCTCGTCTCCTACCTAACACTTATAGCAGAAACCATCAGCAGTCATGACTCCCTTGAAATGTTTTGTTAGGAAGTTGGAAAAGTGGACCAGTTTGGGGTGTATTTTAGGCATCACAGGAGTCATTGTCATAGGAGTATTATACTGCATGAATATTTTAAAAATACAGTGAGAGTAGCTACATCTGCACTACAGATCACACACACAGCGAAATATGACCGTGGATGCAATGGCTGGCTGTCTTAACCTTACAGTAACAGAGATTTGTGATAGATGTTGGCTTATAGTCCAGGAATGCATGTTATTCTGTCTGAGTGACAGTGACAGACGAGAAGGGATACCAGTAATGCAGACAGTGTCTTTTATATTTTTATATATATTTTGGGGAGAGGAACTTTTATAGGCCATTATTGTGATAGAACAATGGAGAGAAGACAAGAAAGCTCCGAGATAGACCAGGAAAGACACCCAGTGAATGGCCTCAGGCCAGCCTCTGCATTAGGCTTACAGCATATGGATCACTTGCTCCACACAGTGAGCTAAAGTACCAACCGAGACAGTGTTACTGTAGTTTGGTTTTTTATAACTTATTTGGATTTCTAACTTCAAAACCCATTTTTAGTGCTATTGAAAAGATATTGTGTGTCGAAGTTTTGGATTCTTGGAGAACATATTGGAGTTGGTGTTTCTGTCTGGGTTTGACTCAAGTGTTCAAAATTGAGAAATTCTGCATGTTTGCTTTGATTTGACTCTTTAATAGCCAAATAGTGAATCTGACTTGTTATATTATTAAGTCTCGGGTTTGATTAATGTCTTCACTGTTATCCTAGTATGTTGGGCTAGTTTGATTGTATTATTTAAGCTCTAGTTACTGTCCAGTATTATGAAGTTTTAGATGCATGCTTAGATGATTTACTCTTCGAGCACTAATTCTGGATTTTAATTTGTATTTAGTATCACTTCTTACTTGGACTTCTGAGGAAAGGCTGGTGAGTACACTGGTTCTTTACTTGTGTTTGGTGTGCACAAATTAGCCAAAACATGTACATGAATGAACAAAAATACATGCACAAAGTCATCAAAGCTTAAGAACCGAAACTTTCATTCCAGACGTGTAAAAATAACATTTTAAATGTGTAAAAAATAACTGTCTCAGTAAAGCACAGGGTGTGTTTGATGGTTGTTTATGATGCATCAGGTTATTATTTTAATGTTAATCCAGTTGTTACTCTCAGGTCATATTGTTTTTAGTGTTGGGAATTTTTTTACGCTATCCATTTCAGTGTCACGACTGGGCTGAAGCCTGTCTCAGCTATCAAGGCTGCCAAGCTATCGCGTGTCTAATCCAGAGACAGACAATCGTTCATGCACACATTCACACCTACGGTCAATTTAGAATCACTAATTAACCTAATAAGCCTTGTCTTTGAACTGTCGGAGGAGTACCCATGCAGGTAGGGTGAAAACTGTTCTTCTGAAAATGGTCATCTTGAAAGACTGGACTTTTCTTTTCACTCATGTACACTGCACGGAAAATAAAAATGGAATCCCTCCAGTCTAGAGAACTATTTCTCAGGACACCTTCAAAGCAAAATATAAAGAAATGAGTGGGTGACTCAGGACTTTTACTGTATTAACAAAAACACCATTACAACAGATTATATTCCCTTTTCTTTAACTGCATACAGCATGTGTTGTTTTATATCGCTCACATAGATTTTGTCATCTTCCATCTGTCTGCACCTGGCGGCTAACAGGAAGTACAGCAAAAAAGCAAACACTAAACGTCCTGCTGTCACTTCTGAGTCTGCAGTTACTGAACTGTATCTGGACTTTTGGGTCTTGGTCGTCGTTATCTGTAAAGCCACATGTTGAGAACTCAGCATTACCATTATCGGGGGGGGGGAGAAAACAGCCTAGCTAAGCTGTCGCCGGACAATTGGAAATATGGCACTGAAAACAATGAATAATCAATAGTCACAGCATTATTGCTGCTCCAGGTTTGCTTGAGGTTAGAAAACAAAATGAATTACAGAGACACTTACACTGAACACCCACCCACTTCACGTCCTGAAAATAATGTAAATAATATAAGCCCGAGTAACCACGTTAAAACCTCAAGTGAGTAAACCTTGAGATGCTATTATCTGCTGGGTGTTCAGGTGAGATTGCTTTATCTCAATTTGTCAGGTCACAATTCTAAGAAATCCTGAATTAAATCCTCTGTCTGGGCGGCGCGATACTGACTTTATTTTTGTAAAGCAACTTTTATCATGATAGACACCCCGCTCGAGCTCCAGGGTGAGTAGCGGTGGGGTGGGAGGGTCGAGATCATGTAAAAGGAACAGGGATTTACTGGCATGATGTGCGCATTTATTTCGTTTTTTCATGGAAAGTAATTAAAGCCTGACACGAGTGGTGAGGAAAATCTCCACCAATCACTCCGGAGCATGTGTGATGTATGTTGCCCGTGCTCACATTCCTAATTACACTTTAACTGTGTCTCTTTTGGAATATAATAAAAGCAAACCACTTTTGGTGACACTCATCCGCTATGAGCGATGGCGGACCTGCTGGCAGGAACAACCTCGCTGATGGACGTCTTTAATTAGCAAACCCTGACACAGGGAGAGTTTTCCACCATTTCATTCATTCTGAACTGCCGCTGATTGGGTCAACTTCATTTCAGCACTGTCCTAAATCTGCTAAGGGCGCCTTTTTAATGTTCTTGGCTTAAAGTCACGCAAAATAACGGTCTCCGCAGTGAGAAATGTTTGACGAGCTTACAACGCTGAAGTAGAGTGGGGAGTTTTTGTTCATTTGATTCAACATTTTTCTTCTTTACTTTATTCTGATTCGGTCTGACCTCAAGAGTTTCTCCACTCAGAACAATTACTACTTCTTGACATTCAATTCTTTCTATAGACGAGCGAGTTCTCGGAGCTCGTTTGGCGCAGCTTTACATTCTTTTGAGTACGCTTTGATATAAACAGACAACAGGCCCGTCCGTCTTAAACTACATGCAAAAGCTCTTCACACGGCTCTCATCCTGCTAGCATTGACAACTCATTAGACAGAGGGATTTTCACAATTTTCATAATAACAGCGCTTAAATGCCTGGGTTTTCCTGGTCCCCCTTATCCCCACATGCCTGCAAATTTGGCACGGGGAAAGGGGAAGGAAATGGCAGGTTTAGGGGGAAAAAATCTTATTAAACAAATTCTCTAAAGCATTGAGACCAACTGGTGTGGAGTGCACTGATAACAGCTGGCCATTTTGGAGTGTCACCTCGCTTGGCAGCTGCACCAGCAGAGGGAGAGGGAGAAAATGTTTTAATGGCTCTGGCTCACAGATTTGAACGCTGTTATTTTGGCAACTTTTTAATTATCTCCAAATGAATGGATTGATAGGACTGGTCGTAACGAGACAGCGATAGGGGAACATTCTGCTGTGGCAGTGGGGTTGTTCCCCCCCCACACACACTTTTTGCTCGTCTCTCAAGCACAGATATTCGAGGAAGATGGCCTCCAGACTGAATTGTTTGAAAGTTTTGAGGGCAACTTAGCTAATGAGAAATGTAATCACGCACAGCCAGAAAACTTTAACTGTATGCAAACGGACCTAGCTTGAAGAAAACTGGATTTTTATCACATGAGATATGGAGTCTTATCATACTCAAAAAACTTGCATTAAGAATACGCCTGATAATAAAAAAATGAACGCATTCGATGCGTAATTTTTTTTTCTTTTTTTTCATTTTCTGTGTTTTGTGGGGTTTTTTGTGTTTTGTTTCCATCAGTAAATTGTTCAGTATAAAAAGGGTTGTTTTTTTTTTCACATAAATTGTGTTCTGGTCAGTTGAAGGGCTTTTATTCTGATGCAAAATTCAATTTGCCCAAACTAAATTACTTGGAGAATGATGGCTCGCCATCATCACGTCTCCCAGCAATCCCCACATTCAAAACTGACAAATTTTTCAGATGCCAGAATTTGTATTTCATCAGGTGCAGAAAGAAACCTAAACTTGCTTAATTTAAAATAAAACACACACACACATGAAGAATGCTCCATAATCACACAGATGCACAAAATAAATAAATAAAACTAAAAAAAAAATGCGTGAGCTGCTGTACAAATTTCTTTCACAGCAATCCAAAGCATGAAAATCATTCACTGCCTCCTATTACAACATTTCCAGCTGACATTAGTATCTGAAAGTCAGGCGTAAAATCACTCCAATAAATTAACATAAACTGTAGAAATGGAAACAGTCGAGTAATAGAATAATAAATGTAGGGCTAGTCATGGAAGTCCACTATTACCAACCTGGATTGTGAAAATCGTGCCAGATGCATCTGTTATGTCTGATCAATCTGTTGTGTGATTTGTGAAGCGGACATGATAATGTGTGGGCAAACTAGGGTAGCTGTTGTTCCTTTCCCAACATTTGAGCTGCAACAAAAACAGCATAACAAAAGCCCACAAACTTTAAGCCAAGTGATAGTACAGCCATTACATTTACATTTTTAAAAGTTCTCTGTTTCGTTTCATTTCTGTTTCAACTCTTGCTGGCTCGGGTATTGAATAGTTGGGCAAAGCAGTGTTTTGGGTTTTTTTTGTTCTTACCCTGGGATATTTCTCACTTTAAGAATTAAAATTTTAATTTTAATACTGGCTGCTATATTTCAAAGTGTGTGTGTGTGTGTGTGTGTGTGTGTGTGTGTGTGTGTGTGTGTGTGTGTGTGTGTGTGTGTGTCTTTGCCCAAAAAGAAACATCTTGGGCATCTAAAGAATTGGCAATATGCAAATTATGTAGGCAAGGGGCAAGAATTTTAGAAGCTTTCCGGTTTCAGTTTGTAGTCCGGTTTTAGTCAAAGTTTTTCTTGACCTATTACCTTTGAGCAGGCTTTAGTTGTATGCAGTGCAATATAAAGAGAATTTGCACAAAAATGCAACCTTGACTCTGAGAAAACCATCAGCTATTATGTTACGGTGATTTAGCAAATATTTAGCTGATATCATATAAATACTTTTCCACATTTCCATTATACATGTAGGCTGACATTAAAGGGTTATTCTATTCTAATATCAGGCTCTGTTGTGTTGTGAGTTGAGCGTTTGCCTAAAAAGCTTAAGATCTACAGTTTGATTGCAGGAGGAGAAATAAAATCTTTGGACTACGTGTCAAGAGAATATATTTGGTATAAAAATTTGCCCAGCCAGAAACATACAGAGCTACCTGCTGTGAATTAGGGAGCAAACAAAAGCAGCTTTTAATTCATCAGTATCGGGTGGATGTAAACACGACTAAGCGAACACGTTCGGAACAAGCTGAGCTACTTTTAGCTGCTCCTTTTTCACATGGGGTTACCACAGCAGGTAGCACCTCATGTTTGAGTTGGCAGAGGTTTATGCTGGATCCTCACACAACTCCGAGGAGGCTTTTTGCCTCTGGCTAGAATTAAACCGTCAATCTTTCTTTTGTCAACAAAGTTTACTAACTGCCACACTGCAGTGCCGCTACAATGACATGATAGGAGATGAAGAAACGAAGTACTGTCAAGACGGTGTGACGTTTTACATTAGAAAACAAAGTGTCGCAAAAGCAATTACATACAACACTAGCATGCTAATAGTTAATACTGTGAACATTAGCCATGCTGATGCTAATTTATCATTTTACCATTTTAAATATGCAAAGTTGAAGCAGATCTTTTTATGTCCATGGTATAATCTGCTACACCTCAGCATGCTAATGTGTTGTCTTTTATCATGACTAATACTTAGCAACACCTAGCATTTCATAATTTGTATCCACATATTCCTCTAATCTCATAATTTAGCATGAAGTACACCTGAGAATGAAGTCCAAATGTATAACACATGGCATAGCATGGATTGTTTTCTAATAGTGTTGTTATGAGCATAAAAGTACTGCTGGCTCTTTGTGATTTTTGCAGAAATGTCACTGGTTAGGTAAATGTCATGTATTTCAAACATTTAGGAGACGGATGCTTTCGACAGTCTCGATCCTACATTCTGCATTGCACACACTGTACGATTTTCAGAGCTTCACAGAAGTTCAAACCTGTGCTTAAATTTTCTTTTCAAACTCTGATTCGTTTAAGACGCACATTATTAAATGTAGTAAACAAAATGTGTGTTCAATGTGTGACAGTAGTGCAGTTTAAATAACAATAAAAAGCCTTATTTTTCTGGAAGTTTAATTATTTTCCCTGCCTTTCTTTTATTATTTACCTTATAATGAAACTCTTTTTTTTTCAGTTGTTTATCTGTAAGCTGTGGCTTTTGTTGTTCTAAAAAGCACTTTGTGATGAATCCCTTTGTTAAAGCACTCTATAAATACATTTGTCTGGATTTATGAAGCTGAAATGTCACAACTGCAACCAAAGCTAATGAGCCAATTCTCTGTCAGCTGAAGTGTCATAGTGAAAACTTTTCTCACCATAAGTCAAGTGTCTCATGAGGGGAAATAACAGACCAAAAATGAAAATGTCATTGTGGTATCGCTTCACAGCTGACAGGTTCATCCATACACCTGAGCACATGGCTTTTCAACATTCAATATATTCTGGAAAATCCTCCACATATTGAGATGGCCTGTCTTTTTTTTTTTTTTTTCTTAAAGTTTAGAGTG